>VDFB02368698.1:0-23425 GCA_007258455.2 Sequoia sempervirens | reverse complement strand
CAGGCGTCGGCATAGGCAGGCAAATTCACCAACAAGGAACATACTGTCCAAATTTCAGGTCAAACGAAGCTAAGGAAGTCTCAGAAACGAGCACTTACTATAAATAGTAAGTCACTTCAGCAGTAGCCATAAATGGCAGGTCAGCACCAGATCCCAACGGGTACGAGTCAAACATGTGATGAGGAATCCTTGGTACAAATTTCGAGACAAACGGAGTTGTAGAGGATGAAGAATCAGATGATTGCTATTTTTAGCAGGACAATTAGGGTTTCCTAAAATCAAGGGCACAATACGGCAGTCAAGCGCAAACAACACCCAGTCACGATCACCAAGCATCAGGCATTCGACATATGAAATTTGGAGACTTTTTGAGTAATTTCTATTTTTAGCAGGTTGCTAAAAATAGCAGGCGCAAACAGATACCAGGCATCAGTGGCACAAACACATCCCGAGGTTCAGAACAAAGCAAAATCCAGCCTTTTGAAGCTCGAAATTAGCTTGAAGTGCAAAAAATTGACAAACTTTCTAAAAATAGCAAATTAGGGTTAGCATGATCAAAACACCCTAAATTTGGCAAAGGGGACGTAACACGTCAAATTTGATAATTTTTTGAATCCAGCACCAAAACTTGCTATAAGAGGCTGAAGACAAGTGAAATTTTACCAAGGCATTAAGACTGGAAGTAGCTGGGTCCAAATGCGCCCAAGGTGGAGTAAGGAAATTTGAAAATTTTCTAAGTCACTTAAATTGGAAGTAGACATGCTAAAATGCGCCTTGGGAGGGAGGAGGAGTTGAAAAGGCAGGAATGTTGACTAAGGCAAACGAAATTGGAAGCTCAAGCCCCCATATGCGCCTTGAAGAAGAAGAAGCATCAAAAATTTTCTAAGGCGAGTAAAATGGAAGTAAGGACCCCCAAATGCGCCCTTGAAGAGAGAGAGCTTGAGAGATTTTCTAAGTGTTCAAAAATGAAACCTCAAGGGGTGAAATGCACCCTTAAGAGGAGGTGGTCATGAAAATTTTACTAAGTGCTTGAAATTGAAAGTCTAGACCCATAAATGCGCCTTAGCAACCTTGATGAGTTTGAAAACTTTCTAAGGCACCCAAAATGGAAGTAGCAGGAGGTAAATGCGCCTTAGTTTGAAGAGATACCTTGAAATTTGCCTAAGGCATTGAAACTGAAAACACAACCTCCTAAATGCGCCCCTCTTTGATGGGACTTCAAGATTGTCTAAGTGCCAAATTGGATGCTCAGCTAGTGATTTGCGCCCTTGAGCTTCAAGGATAGGAATTTTTCTAAATTTCCGAATTGAAAACTGGAAGTTCCATGGCTGAAATGCGCCTACCAAGTAAAGAGAGAACTTAAAATATTATTCTAAGTCCTTGAAATTGGAAGTTCCACCTGCCAAATGCGCCTAAGCCTGAAGAGTTCAAAAAAATTGCCTAAGTTAAAAACTTGAAGCAGGGTACCCCAAATGCGCCCTCTATGGATTAGGAATGGAAAAAGTTCTAAGTGTCATAAATTGGATGCTCCATGGGTCAAATGCGCCCTTGAGGGAGGAGTTGATGAAAATATTCTAAGTTTTGAAAACTGAGAGCTCCACCCTCCATATGCGCCTGGAAAGAGAAGAAGAGACTTGAAATTGTTCCAAGTTTTGAAAATGGAAGCCAGGGGTCCAAAATGCGCCTTCACTTGGAGATGGAGGAGAAAGTTGGTTAAGTGTTCAAAACTTGAAATATGCTCCCTTGTTTGCGCCTTAAGGAAAGACATGCTAAGTATTTGAAGATGGAAGTAGCAAACCCCATTTGCGCCCTTGAAGTTAGAGGATGATGGAAAAGTTTCTAAGGGAAACAAATTTGAAGCTCACAAGCCCAAATGCGCCCAAGAACTTAAATGAGGAAAGAGGACTTCAGAATTTTTGAAGGTGGAAGTGCTACCTATGAAATGCGCCCATACCCCAAGGAAGGTGTTCAGAATATTCTAAGTGTTCAAGATTGGATGCTCACCCTTCAAGATGCGCCTAGGATGCATGAAGACAAGGTCAAAGCAATTGCATGCAAAGGAGGAAAATGACAAAATACGCCCAATTAAAGACAAGAATACATGCTAAATACAAGGCGTCCAAAGCATAAAGTGGGTCCCTTTGAGAATATTTTAAGTGGTAACACTTGAAGCTTGACCCCTTGTTGGCGCCCAAGGTGAGTAGGGAATTTAGGCGTAGGAGTTTGAAGTTAAATGCCTTGAACATTTTGACCTTGGAAATATTTCTAAGTATGGGAAATTTAAAATAGACTCCTCTGTGGACGCCTAGAAGTTGTATGTGGAATATTTCAAGGTGCTGGAAAATTTTGAAATTTAAAATACCTCCTATCAAATGCGCCTAGGTTTGAGGTGATAATATAATTCACTGAAATTTGGATGAAATTGCCGGAAATGAAGTCAATAAATGCCAGCTGCACAGGGTCAACATAAAAATTTTCAAGTCAGAGCAACAAAATTCTCAGAAGGATGAAGACATGAAATAAATTGTTGAAAATTATTTTTTTTCCAAGGTTCAAAATTCCAGAAAATTAAATGAACCCGTTCGTTGGGTACCCATGGATTCGACGCGTTCTGAAGGAAATTTTCTTCTGGGTATTGAAGATTATCGATGAGGAGTTGATCTTAAAGTCTTCCATGCTTCACTTCGGCCTCCAGGGTGAAAATTTTAAATGGGCACCAGGTTAATGAATTTCCTAAGGGAAATTTGAAAATTTTCTAAGGCAAGATGAAGAAAATGTGTTTTCAAGGTGAAATACTCTAGACGATGAATTTGAAAGGAACTGCCTAGGTGAATTTGCTCAAGTTCTTCATGAAGACAATTTTCCTGAGCCAGAGATGAATGAGATCAAAGTTGCGAGCACCTCAGCTGGAAAAGTAAAGGGGAATGCAGTTGTGCTAGGGGAAAATGATGAACCCTCGGAGATCAATACTTGAAAATCGGGTAAGTTAAGATTATATTATGAAGTGTTCTAATGCTCTTCTCCTTGCTTGTTTTGCAGGAGGAACGTCGAGATCAAGCACGATGACTTGAAATGTTGAAGCCGGAGCACAATGAAGATAAAGTTATGAGTCTCACATGAAGGAAGAAAAAGTTGCAAGAAATTGGCTAGGTGTTAGTTCAAGTGACAAAGAAGTTAAAGAGCAAACGTCAAGGAAGAAGATCAAGGGCAGTGTGAACGCGTTTCAAAATTGGAATCTTCTAGAAGGGTGGTGGACATTAATGCCGCATTTATTACCCCACTCTCCTTTGTGGCGGTTTTTAGGGCAAATCTTATTTAGGGCTGAGGTGGCACGATCTGGGCCATCCAGCCGATTGTAATCTGAGCCGTCCATTGGACTTGGCCAACTATAAAAGGGGGAGTCCCCCTTCATTTGTACATTCATGAGACAGTAGAGAAGGTTAGAATAGACATAGAGTAGAGGGACAACTTAGAAGTAGCTTAGAAGTAGATTGATAGTGTAGTTGGAGGAGAAGGAAAGTTTTCCTTTGAAAACTTTTTGTAAGAGAGTCGTGTAAAACTTTCATAATAAAAGATCTTTTCATTGATGGTGAAATTCGTCTTTGTTATGGATAGCTAGCGAGGTTTCTTCATCCCTTCTACTTCAAGTAGCATAAAGTAGAATAAGTTTCATTTCATGCAAGCAGTAGATAGTAATTGTGGAATGTGGTCTTCAATTTGAACAAACTTCGTCTATCCATACCACTAGTGTATTTGCTGATGGTGAATGCGCCTTGTGTGGTCAACTGGAATATCATGTACTTAACTTCAATCACAATTTGAATAATGGTATGCGTCGTTGTGATGGTATCTTTATGTCAAGTGGTGGTTTGAACATCTTTAGTCATCTCCCTTGAAGATTGCACCGACTCCGTGGAAGCTGTCCGATGTGAGGCAAAGCGAAGTCCGGTTAGAAGTTTGCTGAAGTTGAGCTCCATATCCCACACCTTAGAGTAGATTAGAATCTTCTTAACCTTACCTCATTTCAATTCAGTACTTTCTGATTAGAATAGGAAACCCGCGCTTCATAGAAAAATCTTTCGAGCATCTGAAAACCCCTTCCTCTGCCATTGAACAATTCCGTAAGTCCCCTTGAAATACCAGCAAATCACATCGAGCCAAACTGAGCCTATTCGCATTAAAAGAACCTTGGAGTTGAACGCACGAACTTTCTGCAATCTTAGCGTGCGGAATACTTTGATCAAGAGAGAATAGGGAAGCCATTGGCAACTTTATTTGCGCTGGTGCTGTCAATGAAAACACATCAGATCCTTATGAGGTCCTCACATTAAATTCATTTTAGGGGTCTCATGCCTGTTTTCTCATTTGTCAAAGGAATAAAGCTCTTCAACATAATTCCTTAGAGCATGCTTACTAACTTGCTGTGAAGGTGCAAGCCAAGCAATAGAAGAAGAAAACCCATCTTTTAGTCTCATCTTAGAAGACAAGTACATCTACCTAATGCAATTTTAAAAGCCTGCTAACTCATCCAAGAACTTAAGTTTTTCCAATCTAAGGGTTCAAGCAATGATATGAAGAACACTGGTGCTTATTGTAAGCACATTGGACATTCTACAGATGAATCTTGTGTCTTGAAATCAAAAAGGCCAAGGATAGCTGATTAGAAATCACAATCTGAAGATTTGTAGGTTCAGGTATCCAATTTTAACACTTATAACTTTCTATTAGTTGAAATTCTAATAATCTGCTAAGAATCATTAAGATTTTTTCACTCACAAGTGCAAATCAAGGACAAATTGCTCGAGTTAGTCCTTGATAATGTCAGCTAATAGAAGCTGCTTTCACCGGAGTTGGTGGATGGTTATTGTTTACCAACTTCAGAGAATCCATATCCACAACAGTTGGGACGCGTCAAGACATAGAGACAGTCGATACTTGTGACTCAGAAGTGTTTAGTTACATTTGCCATTGAGCTATCCCAGGACATGGTTGACCATGAAGTCATTCGACTGGATTGTTGCACTTGATACTTAGTGCTCCATGTCACTATGATTGCTTGGCTATAGGCTGTTTCTCATATCATTCATATGACTCATTGTTTTCAAAATGATGGTAAAGTGTGTAAGTTGACTTCTTCAATTAGTCCTCTATTTTCTGGTAGACCTACAGTTAAATAGGTCAATCTGCATAAATTTTGACTCATTTTATCATTTGGGAAACTAAGGCAGATGCTGCCCACAAGCTCCCACCTTTAGTCATAAAACCCCTCCTTGATGTGTGTTTATAACGTTTTTGAGGAGTCTAAGACTCTAAAGGACTTCCTTCCTATAGATCCATCTAATATTTAATTGACCTTGTGCCAGGATCTCAGTTGCCAAATTGATCACTGTGTGCATTACATCCATTTAGGATGTTGAGATAGAGTGAATAGTGAAGCAATTGTTAGAAGAAGGAAAGATACAACTGTACACTTCCCCTTGTGGGTCTTCTGCTCTTTTAGTGCCAAAGAAATAGCATAAAGAGTTGTCATTAATCATAAATTATTGAGAACTTAACAAATAACTGTGTAAAATTGCTTCCCACTTCCCATTATCAAAGATCTTTTTGAGCAGGTTTAGGGAGCTAAGAACTTCACTAAGCTTGAATTGATTTCTGGATATCACAAAGTTTGCATGGACCCTTGTGATGCTTGGAAAACGATGTTTGACAATGTCCAGGTTCTACGACTGGTTCATGCTTTTGGGCCTACTGATGCACCTGCAACATTTCTGCACATTGCTAATGATGTTTTCAGTTCCCATCTTGGCAATTTTGTAGTTGTCTATCTTGACAACATCTTGGTCAGTAGCAAGACTTGGGATAACCACTTGGTCCATGTGTAGGCAGCATTGGGTCTTCTTTGTTAGCGCCAGTTCTAGGTTGAAGTCCTTTTTGAAATATCCCCAATGGGATCTGCCCTAACATTTCTGATTTCTGATTTATTTTTTCTGCGCCTTTTCAATTTAGTTTTCTGCTCAAATCCTAGGACTGAATTCTGATTTTTATTTTCATAATGATAAATATTGATAGACATCCAGTAAACATATGCCAAACATCCATAAAACTATGCCAACATATAGATATCATCAACTATGATAACAACTATGAAAATCAACCATCCAAGTGCCAAACATAGGTCCAATAAATCTAATTTCTGATTAAAAAAGTCTACTGCTACAAAACTAAATATTCTTGATCGATTTTACAATGAATTCATCGGCTCAAACATGCTTACACATATGCCCAGATTTCTGCTCTACAAATCAGACCTAAAACTATGAGTGTACATACCACCAAATGTATGCAAAATAGTCTTCAAATATCAAACCCTAGATTGGCGAATTCCTCCTTGGCAAGCGCTTAGGGTTTGCTGCTCCAAATATGCGAAATCACCCTCCAAAGATGGGCACTCAAGTTTTTTCCAAAGTGTGGCTCCAAATTAGGGCTAAATCTGATTATGCAATGATGCTGTAAACCTCCATATGTCTCCAATGAAGTGCAATTAGAACTCTATCATGAGTTCTCCACAAGATGAGCTAGGGTTTCGTCCAACTCACCACAGTCACAAGGGTTTTTCGTCCTTGGAATAAAGCTCAACCAAAGTTACAGCCAAAGAGAAGAATCTCCAAAATGAAATAAGATATGAATGGATGCTCAAATGACTTGCACTTTACTTTCTTTTATAGCCCTCCAATAATCTTATCAAGGCCGACCTCCTTAAGTAATATATTCTTATTTTATTTGCTTTTTTCCCTCCTCCTTAGGGCTGACCTCATGCAAGGCATTCTAGGCGCCCAAAAACCACAACTAAAATATTTTATTTTATTTTTCATTCCTTTCTCCAAGTGGGGCGAACCAGTTGTGGCATTAAATATTTCATTTCTTGACCTCTCACTAGGTCATCTACCTCAAGGGAATTTTATTTGGATTTCTCTTATTTTTCTCCTTCAATTTGTCCAACCTTCCTTGATATTTCTTCCATTTATTTTCCTTTCTTTATTTCCTTTTTATCTCCTTGGATGCTTATCTCTAGAGCAAATTATTTTATTTATTTTGAATTCACCAATGAGCTCTCAAAAATATACAAAGTCATCTCTCATCATCAATTTGCCCTAATAAATCAATTAAATATAATAATATTTAATCAATTTGGTCATTCCCTTATCCCTCCAGCTTAGCCTACAGGAATAGGATAGGCTAACCAACTCCATGAGGTGATCACTCAGAAAATGAGGACATTACACTTTTGGCACAAAACAAGTACTTGGACTTCCTCATTGATGAGCATGGTGCACAACCAGATGAATCAAGGTCAAGTTCCTTGGGAGGGCCACATTCCATCCAACATTTTAAATTTAAAGAGTTTTTGGGAGATAGAGAAATTTCATTCGTGACTAGTAACTGTTTCTCACCCTCTTCATAAGCTCACTTCCTAGAATACTCTTTATTGGAACTCACAAGTTGTTTTAGCATTTAGCTGTTTGAAAGGCTGTTTGTATTGCTCCTGAGCTTGCTCTCCCTGACCTCAAAGAAGCATTTGAGCTTCACACTTGCTTGGTAATATGCCATAAACCAGGGAGGACATCTAGTGATATATTCATTCTTGAAACTCTTTTCAGCGTCACCAGTGAACCAAGCTCCCATTGGCTTTTGAAGAGCACACAAGAAATATTGAGAGGGGGGGGGCCAGGGAGATTGGCGAGGGGTGAATCAGTATTTCAAAACTTTAAAAACTTGAAACTATATAAATCAGAAATCAAAACAGTAAGAGCAAACATTAGACACCATGAACATCGATATTACATGGAAAACCCTTTTGGGTAAAAAAGCACGACAAAATATTGCTTTTATTGTCTTCAAAGGGCACCAACCTAGATTACACAAGTGAGCACCAACTCTCCCAAAGCACCAACTTCGATCAGCTGAAGCACCAACTCTAGCGTGAGCACCAACTCATTGGAAATTTTCAAGCACTGCAAACACAAACTTCAGGTGCAATCTGCTCATCAACTTGATCCTTTCACTGTCATTAACATTCTTTATAACGTGCTAATGCTCAAAAGTAAAACAGAATCAGACTTTTTCATCTCAGACTGAAACACCTTTCTAAAACTCCATCACTGCCATTGTATGAAGTTCACACTTGAATATAATCAGCTTACTGTGCTTTTGATGTCACAAGAATAGCTTGAATGGCTATCTCTAAAAACTGAATAGATGCAAACTTCTGAGAAATGCCTTAATATTGATTTACCAAGTTCTGAGACCTCGCAAACGACTCAAATCAGTATACTTCTGTAAAATACGTGTCCCCCATCAGATTGACCAAGACTGGAACAGATGAGCACCAACTTCTTTTTGCTCCATACTCGTGTTCAATCTCACACAAAAGAATTGCTACAAGACTGAGTGCCATTTATAAGACCTGCGATTCATCGACAGAATGAAGTGATTCATATCTGGAAGCACACGATTTCACCTAAAGCAATGCATTTACACAAAACGACATTTTGAAGATACACATCACACCGCCTGCACTCAGAATAACAGAAGTAGCGGTGGCGGATCTTCTAAAAGGCACATACGCTTATCATGACTATGATCTCCTTGCGTCTACTAACACAGCCATATCTCTATGGCATGATACACATGCTGCCCATATCAACCAATAAAATGAAGGCGTTGGAGAAAAGGAAACGTCCTTAGCTTACACAGAATTCACCAAAAATCCTTTTTTAGAGAAAATGACATTTTTTCTGAGACCGAACTCAAAACATAAAATACGCACAAAAAGTCATGAAGATGTCTTCCCTCAATCGCATCACCATAGATTTACACAGCTCATGATGAGGCCCACACCAAGAATAAAAATGATGCGATACATTTTTAACACAACCATACCAAAATGAATGCGGTATACAAAAATTAAGGAGTCGTCACAAATTCGTATCTGCCCATGTTCGAATTCCTGTAGCAATCCAGTAGCAATAACTGCATAATAAAGAGCTGAGAATACATGATATTAACATAAGCCGCCTCCTGCAAAGAACTACGCCAAAAATCCAAGCCATTTTGAATAAACAAGCAGCCGCTAAAAGTAGAGGGACCTCAGAAATGAGTAAGCTGCCCTCAACCAATCTTCATTAGGTATGATACAATTAATAGCCACCTCATAAACTGAAGCCGTCAGCCCAAAAGAAGTGGAGCAAAAAAATTCAAAACAAGGTGTTACAAAACATCGACTAAGAATAAAGAAGACCCAAACCCCTTTGATAATGCAAATTTGATGTGGCACATATGCTGACAAACAAATCTGATATGGCAAAAGACTTGCTGACAGAGTAAGCAAGCAAGCAGCTGAATTAGACAAGCAAGTAGGTGAAGTAGACAAGCAAGCAGGTGAAGTAGACAAGCAAGCACCTCAAGTAAGCAAGCAAGCACCTCAAGTAATTAAGCAACCAGCTCAAATAAGCAAGCAAGTAGCTCGACCTTTGACATCAATGACAAGATATTTTAACAGCTTTAAGATTCCTTTTTAAGTGTATCTTTCATCCACTTGGAGAAAAAGATGGCTATTGTTTGTTATTGAAAATTTGAAATTCATATTCTTTGAGATTAGCATTGAAGGTTTGTCCATAGGACTAAGTTACATATTTGGTATAATTTTCAGTTTTATGAATTGCAACTTCTATGGTCTTTCCATCCTATGTTGTTGAATTTTTTAAAAGGAATTTCTGTTGTGGTTGGTGTATTGCAGGTTCTGATGTAAGCAGCTTTAATAGCACTGTGGCTGATCAACAGGTTTTCTCTCTCCTTCAGTCTTCACAATCTTAACTCTTAAATTTTGTGTTCCACCATGGAGATTCATAAGTCAGTATTATTCTTAGCTTCAACACTACACAGTTCGATGGCTAATTTATATTGCCTTTTTATTTTGGCAAGATAGGCATATCGAGCATATAACCTCAATGTGTTTGGCAGGTTGTTAATCTGATCACTTTAACCATGCTTTCTATGTATGTATACCATATCTCTGGATATGGTTATTTGTATGCATAGGGAGCAATGTTAGAAATGAATGCCTATTATCACTGTGCATAGGTATTGATTTGCAATATTTTACAAATGCCAATAATGAGGGCTGATTGTAAGGATGATTATGTATTCAGCCATGTTCAGAATGATTTCTTGTGAATGAAAAATGGACTTGAAAGCTCTAATTTTGTCAGAGGTAAATTATGGGTACACTTTTGTTTTTTTTAATATGAAAGATATAATCTTGCATTTGAATGTTATAATTTTGTGACACGCAGCATATAGAATCGTAAACCATTTGATAAGCATTTATATCTTGTTTATCTATTTAGAATATATGCAAAATATTTAAAGTTGTTAACCATTTATATCTTGGCTCTACATTTGAGCAGCAAATCTGGGGATATCATGTCCCCAATGGTGATTGGAATTGTGAGGTCAGATAATTTTCTTGGAGGCTGGAATGAGTTTTTGTCTCCAGAATTTTTTGCACATCATTCTGTCATTTTTTGGCTATAATTCTACAAATTCTTCTTCTTTCATTATAATGCCAAGCATCAAGATAAGTCTCTTGCATGCATCTAGGATGGGAAAGTGCCCCTTGTCTCTTTTCTGTCATATTGTGGATAATTTATCTTTTTAACATACTTGCCTTTATTATTCAATGTTCCTCCACTTAAGATCCCTTCTATTTTCCTTGCTGATACACCACCTGAGGTTCTACTCTATTTCCATTAAGTTCCATATAGATGTCTTTCACAATTCTGTATCTATCATTGTTCATCTCATGCTAATCCCTTTGCACACTCAACTGCTGCAGTAGTAAAAGCTGTTTTTTCAATATTAACTTGATTTTCTTGTTGAACTTCCTTTGACTTTTCTTTGGTATACCCATATAGCTTGGAAATTGCTTGTATTTTAACCATTTGTAGCTTTGCTCCTCCTTTCAAGCAACAAATATGGAGATATCATGTCCCCAAAGGTGATTGGAATGCGAGGTCAGGTTATTTTTGGGGAGGCTGTTATGAGTTTGTAAGTTGATATGTTTTTGCACATCACCCCATCATTTTTTAGCTATACTTTTAGTAATTCTTCCATTTCCATCAAAATGGCAAGCATTAATAAAGTCTTTATTGCTTGCATCTAGTATGCATAAGTGTCCTGTGCTTTTTTTCTGTTATATTCTAGAGAATTATCTTTTTAATGTACCTGCCTTTTTTGTGTTGATGGTTCTCCATCTTGAGTTTCCTTATATTTTATTTGCTGATATTCAACCCAAGGTTATTTTTTCTTTCCATCAAGTTTGTTATAGATCTCTGTCTCAATCCAGTATCAATCAATATTTTTCTCATGCATTTTGCTTTGCATCCTCAACTGCTGCAATAGTAAAAGTTGTCTTTTCCATAATAGTTTAATTTCCTTGTCGAATGAACTTAAACTTTTCTTCAGGATATCCTTTATATATGGCTTGGAAATTGCTTGTGTATTATCCTTATTATGTTCCATAGCACTATTGTGGGGAAAGGGAGTGTTGAATGGGCATTAGAACCTAGTGTTGAGGGCACTATAACTGTTTTACTGGCTTTATCTGAAATACAAATGTTGACACACAATGGTAATACAATTAACTAGCACAGATACAAATGATAATACACAAGCAATTTCCAAGCCATATATTATGCTTTATATATGGCTTGGAAATTGCTTGTGTATTATCCTTATTATGTTCCATAGCACTATTGTGGGGAAAGGGAGTGTTGAATGGGCATTAGAACCTAGTGGTGAGGGCACTATAACTGTTTTACTGGCTTTATCTGAAATACAAATGTTGACACGCAATGGTAATACAATTAACTAGCACAGATACAAATGATTTAAAATAAGGGTATGCAATGTGAATCGATCAAGTTATATCTCTACACATTCATCATAACACCATTGACATGTGATGACTAATAGTGACTTGGTATCACTTTTCCTTCATAATGATGCATGTTTTTCTACTACTTGGAGGTTTTCATTATTCTTATATTTGAGAACTTCTTATTATATATCTTTGCTGGAAATATTGTAAGGGTGATTTTAATGCTTATTGGGACCCTTGAGACACCTTGCTATGATCCTATTGATGATGATTGTTGACTTGGAAAACCAAAAGATTAATTGTATTTTAATTCATTGGGAATTTTTTTGAAGATTTCATAGTTCCATGGAGTTTCCTAATGGGGAAGCAAGGGGACGGGGGGACCAAGGGCTTAAGTTTGGGGATAGGGGGGGACGACGACGCAAGGGCAGTGAGGCAGTGGCAGGGTGGTGCAAATACATATAATACTTGAAAAACTAGTTATTAAAAGATGTGTAAGGAATAAGTAAGAATTGCAAATGAAATTTTGACATACTAAGTAAAGTTTAAAATAATAAACATTAAAAACATGGCAATGATTGCATCCTGAACATTAACAATGGCGGGTAGAGGTTTGGGGGAAAATCAAAAGTAAGTATAAGAATTGCAAATGAAACTTTGGCATACTAATTAAAGTTTAAACTAATAACAATGATTGCATTGAACATTAACAATGGTGGGTGTAGGTTTGGGGTCAAGGGGCAATGCCTCTTGTGGGGTTTGTGGACAAAGCCCCCAACAAGGTCAATGGGCAATGCCCCTTGTGGGGTTTGAGGACAAAGCCCCCAACAGGGTCAAGGGGTAGTGCCTCTTGCGGGGTTTTGGGGGCAAAGCCCCTAGTAGGGCTAAGGGGCAGTGCAAATTAAGACCTTCAAAACCTCACAAACCTTCATGGTGAATGTCATTTTCACAATTTTATCACTTATTCTTTGAAAGCACTTGGAAGTCCCTAGGATGGTTGGGAGACTCCTCAAAGTCTCTTGAATGTCTTGGTGTTAACTTTAGTGATCAGATAAGTGCACAGAAAATTAATTCAAAATCAGACACAGAAACACAGCATATACCCTGGGAAAACCCTCCTCTTGAGGGATAAAACCAGCAACAAAGATCTCTCTTTTATATATAAGTAATGTAATAATTCTCTTTACAATGAGGCCAATACTAAGGCCAAATCTGCTTCACCTTCACAATATATATAACCAGATAACATACAGATCTTGACAGTAAACAATACTGCCTTTAATGAATTCGCACAGATTTATAGAAGATTCCGCACTGCCTTAGAATACTTCGCACTTGAAAGATAATTCGAACTTTCTTCAAAACTGATAACCATGAAGTAACCAACAGTGATCTCTTTTTATAGCTGACAATAGGGAAAATCTCCAATGGATGTGACCTTTCAAAATGCAATGTCGGCTTCATATGCAAAGACGTCTTCTTTAAAAAATCGCGCCTTTTTAAAGAAGTCGGCTAATAAATAAAAACGTCTCTTTAACAAATAAAATGATTATGCCATTTAATGTTTATCTTCTTTATAGCAAAACGAAATGACTCTTAATTCGTGCCTTTAGAGATCTTATAAATCAGATAGCCTTTGGCTATTATCTGATTTCTTCAAGGATATCGCTGGAAGTTGCAACGATGCTGCTTGAACATTAACATTGGGGACATCTTAAAGCCCCCAAACCAAGTGGCATCCTAGAAACGTCTTGGGATGGCAGGGAGATGTTTCCCCCAGGTCTTCATGTCTCGAATACGTCCCCGTCCCGGAAACGTGGGGTTTTTTAGCGGGGATGCGTCCTCGTGTAGCATTGGAAGATTTCATAAAAGTAAGGGGAAAAACATTGCTTGTCTTATTTCAGTCCAAATAAAGAAAAAATAATGCTGCTTTTCCACATGACACAACCCAAAATGTTTTTTTTTGCTTTTTAAAACTACCATGGGGGTCTTAAGGTGGCTGTCCCTATTGGGGCACAAGGGCAATGTTGCTGGTGTGTTCCTTTGTTCCAATATAAGGTGGGGTCGAGAGGGAAAGGCCCTAGCACCAAGCCAAATTTAAGGCTTTCAAGGCCATATGGACTTTCATGGCATATGCAATTTCCTCTTATTTTATCGCTTTTAACCAAGCTTCAATTTATCGCTTTTAACCAAGCTCCAAATCCTTCAAGAAATGTGGGTCCAAGCCATGCCAATGGACTCAAGCTCCCAAGATCACATGCAACACCAAAAGATTACCTCCTACAAGAGAGCATTAAGAGCAAAATATTGCTTGATTATGGTGCAAAATGGATTAGGATTAAAATCCCTTTTTACATGGATGTAAATGTACATATGATGCCTTTCTTATATAGGGAAGGTTGAGAGATAGGACTAAGTATGATGATGGCAAGTGTTTTAATCCTATTTCATGTGACAACTAGAGATAAGATGACATGTGTAGTAGAGACTTCTAGAAAGATTCCTAACTCCCTAAGTAAACTTAACATGTGAACATGTGTGAATAGGACCTAACTAATGACTAGTTAGATAATGTGCCTTGTTCACACTACAAGAGGGAAACTAGATAGATAAAACTTGAGAATGTAAACAATTGCAAATGATGCAAAGATGATGATGATGATAAGGAGTCTCGGCTACTAGGCCATGTTAGGTACCCATACAAATGCAATCTCTTACAAATAGAGAAAGGAGAAAACCCAATGGAACAAAACTTCTCTCCAAAAGAGAGAAAATAAAAAAAGTGAAAAGAGGGCTCATTATGACCCCACAAGGACTACTTTTATTACCATATACAATCAAGGATCCAATAAGAGGAAAAAGAGAGACTATGTAGCCCCCCACAATGTGTAATGTTCTATAGTGATGGTTACTGCTTGAAGATAATATAATCCAATGCCTACAAACAACATTCCTCCCCTTGGGAAGAAACAAAACCAAGTATATAGATGCAAGAAAGACTCTCATTCCGGATAGGAAGTAGTAGGAAGAAGAATTAAGGTATGGTGATGATGACTCTAAAATCTACTCATGTGTCGCCATGTCCATGGAAGATGATGATGCCACAATCAAATCAGGTATATGCCTAATCAATAAAGGTGACAAACTAGGATCAAGTGATAACTGATGATGAAAAAGATCCAAAGACGAAGATGCTGGGATAACAACTATGATGGGGCTATCATCAAAGAGGAGAGATAACCCTTCAAATTTGTCCTCCAAATCTAAAATGTGAGACTCTACAAATAAGTTTGAAATACCTATCAATTAATCATCCCACAAAGATGAATATGAAAGACTATGATTTACTTGTTGCAAAGAATCACTGGAAGCTATTGAAGAAACAACTTTGAACCCTTATGTAGCATCAAAAAATTGATTTGTGATCTCAATAGGAGGAGTAGGAGCAATAGGAGAAGTCTCTTGATCATCAAGACACTCAAGCATTATGTCATATTCAGGCTCCTCTAATGTATCATCATCAAAGGGTATGTTGTCTACATCATCAAGTGGAATAAGGCAATTTGATGTAAGATCACCTGGGAAATGGAGAGATATGAGGGTTTGCATAGATCTCTCAATTTTTGGTCCAAAGTGTGCTTGGGAGTGGAGAGGAATGTGGATCTCCAATGATCCCCCAAAAAGTGTTAGCACCATTGGTTGTACTAATTAATCCTATGATATGATCATTTTTATTACCCCAAATTGATTTTTTCCAAGGTGTATTTGGCTTATGGATGAGTCCATAAAGATAAGGCAAAAGATTGAGCCACCTAAGATGTGTCAGGGTGCCTTAGTGCCAAGACTCATAAGTGTCCTTAGTTAGAATGATCATTAAAGGATGTGTTGCATAACCCATGATATTATAATGATACACTCCTCAAATGATAAAATCAAAGATTTAATATATATTAAGTAGCAAAAATGAAGTGATTTGATCAAAACCAAACTTTTCCAAGTGCTAGGACGTCCAAGTAATAATCCAGAATGCAAATATGCAACAAAATAAATAAAATGAACTTGAGGTTGAATTTGGAAAAAGTGCATGGATGGTGTAATAGAGCTCCTCAATAATTTTCCTTCACCATAAGAATTGTGAAAATTAGAGATCTAGACAAAAATTTATGAGCTCAAAGCCAAAAATGTAGATTTGACTTTAAATAGCAATTAAATGCACCTGCAACAAAATTTGGCATAATGGCCACACCATTGTGAAGTGCTCAAAACCAACATTTTGACTATATTTTGTTTGCAAAAAAATGATATGTTGGCGAAAATTTATGGCCATTTTCCCAAAATTGGTACTTTAGGCATGAAAAATAATTTTTTTTAGTCTCTCCGGCTAGGGCGTGGTCACCTATAGGATCGAGGGCTAGGATTTTAGGGTGCTCAGAGTGCTATAGGTGGCACCTGTGTTGGAGGTGGCCCAGTGGGCTGTTGGTTGGCTATGCTGCTCTAATGGGTGGGGTTGAATTAAGCCCCTTGGGCTAGGTAGAATCGGGGGCAATGCTTTGCCGTGGACCAAGGCCTATGCCCCTCAAATAAACCAGTGCGAAAATTCAAATGACTTTTTTCAATAAAAAATTTGAGAAATCATACCAGAGTGACACAATCTGATGTTGGAGGGTACACAAACTTTACGCTATGATATATTTTTCTTGGAAGAATATTCTGCCGACTGTGTAGTAGTGATTTGATGTGTGTAGACCAGCATTGTATGGTGCATGACCATATGGATTTTGTACGATTGTATAGGCTAGGTTTTTTGTAGCCTTGCCAAAACCTCCAAAAATGCCCAAAATTTTGTTGTCCCCAAAATACAAAGTGTTTTATATCAAAATAGGGGCTTTTGAGCCTTATGGATTCAATGGTGAGTTTTCTTTTGCCCCAAAGTACACTCAACAAAAGCTCATATCTGACTATCTCCTACAAGAGAGCAACAAGAGCGAAATATTGCTTTATTATGGTGCAAAATGGATTTTGATTAAAACCCTTTTTTACATGGATGTAAATGTACATATAATGCCTTGTTTATATAGGCAAGGTTGAGAGATAGGACTAAGTAGGATGATGACAAGTGTCTTAATCCTATGTCATGTGACAACTAGAGATAAGATCACATGTGTACTAGAGACTTCTAGAAAGATTCCAACTTCCTAAGTAAACTTAATATGTGAACATTTGTGAATAGGCCGTGACTTATGACTAGTTAGATAATGTGCCTTGTTCAACTTCGCACTACAAGAGGGAAACTGGATAGGTAAAACCCTTGTTTACATCAATGAAAGCAATATCAGACTTAATTAAATGAGAATGGAATGGATATTTGTAGAAGGATGAGTGTCCTTGTGTGCGCCCTAACTGATTTAACATTTGGTTACTTCAACAGAATCCAAATCTGTAATGTCAAAATGAGGTTTTGTTGGAAAATTCAAAAAATAAATATTTTCATAGGAAAATTTAAAAACTGGATGAAAAAATTGTAGTTTATTTGGAATTAGATTGGCCTTGGGAATTGTGCTAGCAGTAATAGAGAAAAATTGTCAGCTTCAAGAATTGTGATAGTGGTTAGAGGAAATAGTTGGCAATTTGATTTTAATCAGATTGTTGATTAGGATGAGCAGTGATTCATTAATTCTTTTTGCTACTATGGTTCAACTTTTTTTTTTCCTTACCTTGGATCTTATTGTCTTCCATGTTTTTCTCTAGAACTTCTGTGTGCCTTTCTGTCTTGGTATCCTTAGAAGTTTCCTTCTTATTTGATTCTGCTTAAATTTTTGTGCTTAACTCTTCCTCTAGAATTTCAAAGGGATTACCTCTTTGGTGATCTTGCTTTGTAGAAACTTTTCCTATAATAGTTTCTAGTCTCTTATCAAAGAATTTTTCACTTTCCTTTTCTTGATTGCTTCACATTCTTTGAATGCTTCTTTTTCCTTGCCATTTCCCTTCTTTCTATTTCTTTTTCTTTTCTTGTTACTAGATTTTTTATTTAGTTATGTTTTTGGAAGCCTTGGCTATTTACTTGCCTTTTGCTTTTTTAGCTTTTGTAAGTCCTGTTTTCTTGTTCTTGTAGGAGCATCTTGGTGATAGATGGGCAGTCTGAAACAAATGGCCTTAATTGTGGCGAGTTGTATAATTGAAGGGATTGCATTCATAGTCTATTGGTGGCACTCGCTCGATTTGCTTTGATCACAGTGTAATAATCTTTGGAAGAGAATGCTCTAGACCCATATCTACACATATCCTTGCATAATTGGCAACACCTCTTGTATGTAGCTTTTGATGCTATAGTAAGAGAATTTTTTTGAATACTTTCAAAACCATAGTCTGCCTAGAATTCATGCACTAATACATATAATTGGCTCCAAACAGTCTTTGGATCTAATCTTCTCCATTGGTTTAAAGCCTAAGTGCTAGTACACTATTTCATGAATAAAACTGCATTTTGAAAGAATCACAAATCTCCTTGGAAGATCATTTCTTCATTAGTGAAAACAATGATGAAAGACCTTAAAGAACGTGAACTAATCTCAGTCATCTTGTGTTTTCCAGATTGCTAGTGCTCACTCAAAAAGATCTTTAAGGGATATATGCACCCCTAAAAATCTACAAATAAATCCCCTATTTGTGAGCATCATAATATTGCCTACTAATTTTGCATCATCCAATTGAAGAATAGGGCTTACCTCCATTGCTTCCACATATGTGCTCTATATTGTCTACTAATTTTGTAGCTTTGGTGCTTTTGTTTCTTGGCCTCTCCAATAAATTACTTTAAACCCTTGTCATATTTTACTTCCCTCTTGTGAGGTTTTGACTATAAGAAGGCCCTCGGGGGACATGATGCCCCCCTGCCTCTTAGCATCTTAAATCTCTCCTTTAATCTTTTTGGAGATCCTTTTGTCAAATCACTTCCAAACTTTGAAAATCCTCTCAAACTCACATACTTTTTTTACAATGATTAGGAGAAATAAGTATTGGATATGATTTACTTTCTATAACAATTATCTTTAACATCTCTTATTGGTGTATCTTTGCACCTAATAGTGCAGATCATTTTCTGTAAATGTAGATATGCGGATTGGCACAATATCAATTTGTAATAAATGAGTAGATAGATACAATTTCATTAATGGGAGACTCTTTATATACATTATTTCTGGATGTATGTAAGAAAACAAATCCAACAAAGTTTTACACCTATTTTTGATTCTATTGTTGTGTTGACTAGTTACCTTGCACCTATTTTCATGACATGAATCGGGTTGTCTATTTTGGTAGTTTTCTAGATAGTGTATGACATTTATTGATTTTGGATGGCTATATTATTCAGGCAGTATTAGAGACTGTGGCCAGGGTCACTCATGACAAGCCGAAGAAAAATGACACTCAAGAAGAAAAGTAAGAGCCATGTTTCTATCCCTTTATATTTTGTTTCTGTGCAAGCTATTAGATGCTCAATTTAGTACTGTTAGATATCATAATGATGTCAGCTTTATTTGATGATTAAGATGATTTTCTTGAACATTGTGCATGGCTGGAATATTCAATTAGCTAGTCATACATCTTTTGTTGACAATGTATCTGCTTATGTTGATGAATGGGATGATTTTATACTTTTTACCAGAATTCTCACTCCATGCATATTTTGCTAAATTCCCTTCTCAGTGGGACGAGATCATTCCAGTTGCAGGATGTCTTTAACTTGGACAATGAGAATGGTGCAGATGATATGCCGACTTTAATTGATCGAAAGGTGAACTTCTCTGATATAATAGTTCTCCCTTTATGCATCTTTTTTGGAATCTTGCAACACTTTATGTTAATGTTGTTTTGTTTGGGAACATTTTCAGGATAATGTATTCGTAATGTCTAATCCAAAATCAAAATATCCAGTGCTCCAGTTGGATGTGAGGTATAAATGTTTCATTAAATCTTTTTTTCATTTAAGCTTTAAGTAATCTTTATATGCAATCATTTGAAGCTTCTGGGAATTTACACTCTTCCTTCTATATTGGTTTATGTGTGATAAGTCTTTCTATCTGTGCAGGTTTATTTCAGATTTAGTGGTGGTGATTGTTTCAGCTGCAATTGGGGGCATTGTATTTGCTTGTCTTGGGCAGCCGGTCCATTTCTAACTGTACCAGTAATTTTTAAGAGTTATATATCAAAATAAAATTGAGGCATTTCGAATGTCATGTAGTTGTAGAAAAACTTACCTACTATTGGCTTGCTATCAAGAGGTGAAAAGTTTCTGATTATTTTTAAATTATAAAACTGGGCAGGTTATTACTGGATACTTACTTGCAGGGTCTATTATTGGACCAGGGGGTTTGAGTTTTGTCAGTGAGATGGTACAGGCAAGTAATTTTGTGTTTATCTAATAGCTTAGTTTTGCTTCCAAGATTTTCAATATCTGCTGCCTCTCATCTTTAGTAGATGAGTGTATGTGGGAAGGTTGAAAAGAAATTTAAGCATTTTCTTCTGTAATGTATTCGTAGATTATAGTTTGACCAGAGAACTGTTCATTTTAGAGGCTATGCTGCAGATGGGTAAATATGTAGGATGTTGTTATGTTCAAAGACCTTTTTTATTAAGTTTATCTTTTGTTGATGTTCCAATAATTATAAGATGTTTACAGTAATTGTCTTTGTTTTTTAAAATGTATGGTAGAAGTAAAATAATGGTAGTGTTGCTGTCTTTAGAAGCGCATGTGTGTTCTTCTAAGAACACAAACAAAAAGAGAGTAGATCATATACATTGATAGAATGTGAATCATTGCTGGTGAAATTGACTATTAAGTTCCAACCATGCATCAAAATTTATGTTGATCTCTTTTTGAAAGTACCAGGGGTTGTGAACTGAATGGTTGCGATAATGGCACAGAACTGTTTACATAAATTAGTAATATATGGTTATTAACTATTCACGTTTTAGACTGCATCTACCCCTCTCAGATGAAATGTTTAGTCTCTAGGCTGGCATATGCAAACTAGCATCATATTTGATTAGATGTGTATAATAATAGTGGTCCTTGTCAATAAAATATTAAAAAGACTTCTGAGCTCCTATATGTCTTTCTTGTTTCAAGTTTCAATCAGAGCCACTTTCTTAAGAACTTGGAATTCCCTTATGTTTGGAGTTTCTCCAATCATACTATATAGATTATTAATTTTCACTTCAATATTAAATAATTTCCGTTTCCTTGGAAAAGTTCTATCCTATGTACCTTGGGAATGCATCCCCTGCATTTTTGGACCTGCCCCCCTACAGGAAACATTTCAGGGATGCGGGAATGGGTCGGAAAGGTCCCCCAGCCATCCTGATCTACAAAAAATCCAGGAAACGTTCATGGGATGACTCTTTTTTTTTCCCTCCAGGAGAAGCCAGGTAATGGCAGTCCCACAGATTAATGCGATGGATTCACCACTTCTGAAAGACTGGTGATTTCATTTTTTCTGCCAGTTGCAATTGATGATTTTGCTATGGTGAGCAAAGAACTTAGTTTCTGATATTTTCTCTCCTGCCAAAGCCTGTATTTTAATGTCCTGTACTATCTAGTACTTTTTTCAGCATTCAAGAGACTGCTCCCTATTCAAAAACATGCCAAGAAGTACAAAAAATAGATCTCTTTATGGATCATGTCCAATATATATCCATTTTAATATTGAAATCATAGCTCCGAGACTCGCCGCGAGTCCTCTGGATGTGGCGAGTCCCGCGCCGAGCGGCCCTGGCCGCGTCCTAGGCGCGCGGACGCGCGCGTGGCCGCGTCTAGGTCTGGACGCGCCGGACATGCCGGACGCGCCAGACGCGGCGAGTCCCGACTGTGGGACGCGGCCGCGGCCAAAAAGGCCAAAAACACATTAAAATATAACATTTTTTTATTTTGTTTTTTGACTTATATCTTCTATTTCGCCCTAAAAGGGCACTCATTTCATTCATTTGGCAAAATAGGAGGAGAAGAGAGAGTTGTGAAAAAAAATAGGAGGAGAAGAGAGAGCAACCAGCAACTTGTTGAAGACAAATCCAAGGGCATATATCATTTAGGGAGCTTCATACCAGCAAGGAGGTGGATTGAAAGCTCATTACCAGTGATTTGGAGGAGTTTCTATTGCATTCCAAGCTAAATCTAAGAGGTAAGTTCGATTTTAATTGATTTTTTTGTGTTTTTTTAACAAATATTTCATTGTAATTTGTAAAATCACTATTCTTTTGAGTTTGCATATTTTTTTTACAAACCCTACTTGTAACTTAAATAATTTTAGAAACCCTATTTTGTGCAGCCACATTCATTTGCAAATCATACCATATTATTATTTTCACAATGTCTCATACCCCAGTCAGAAAAGACCCTGCTTGGAAACATGCTGAAATCTTTCCCAGAATGAAAAAAGGAGACGCCAAATGTTTCTACTGCAAAACAATATATCATGGAGGCATAAATCGATTAAAATATCATCTTGCACGCATACCCGCCCATGATGCAGTGGGTTGCCCTATAGCACCTATTGAGGTTGTTCGTGAAGTGCAGGTGCAATTAGAAACTTTTGAAAGGCAAAAAGAAATGAAAAAGCGAAGCTTGAGTTGGTGTTGAGTTGGACGGGGACTTGAATGGCGTTGGAGATGCTTCTTCCATGCCTCATGTAGTCCTAGTGCTAGTGCCCGTGGTAGTGCTTACATTTACGCATCGTAATGCTATCACGTTACTCCTAGTCTTTGGTGGTACTCTTGCTAGTGGTAGTGGCGATGTTAGCGATGGCCATAGGATTCAGTAAATCTAGGGTGGACTCATATTTTGTACCGCGCACTACCCGCAGTTTAACCGTCGCTTGAGGAGCATGGGTTGGAACAAGGGGTGCTTATGATGCAATAAAAGGCAATTCTGCCGGACTTTTGGTACTACTGCACCATTCCCTTCCATGTAGCCAGGTAATTCTTTTTCATTTAATTGTTTTAAAATTTATATTTAAATTTTAGAATCTAGATGTATCTCATTATCTCATTATCGAATTCAAATTTTACAATACTTATGTAGCTTATCAATTTATTTATGACATGTTATAGGTCACCTTTCTAGCAAAACATGGTTGATGCGATAACCATATGTGGGGCGGGGTTCAAAGCCCCTAGCGAAGATGAATTAAAGGGCCCACTTTTGACTCAAAAGGTGGCAGATGTGAAAGCACAATTAGAGGAGCAACGCAAGCAGTGGAGCATGATTGGTTGCACCATCATGACTGATGGTTGGACTGATAGGAGAAATAGGACGTTGCTTAATTTCCTAGTTTCCTCTGGAGGTAATTGTACTTCCTTCAATGCGTTGGAATTTGAATTTTATTTAGTGAATCACATAATTTAATATGGCTGATTTATGTTTTTTAATTTATTGAATAATTGGTTTTGCTTATTTTTTCAGGTGACACCGTCTTCATTAAGTCCATTGAT
>VDFB02368697.1:0-17449 GCA_007258455.2 Sequoia sempervirens | reverse complement strand
AAAGAGAGAAAGAGAGAGCTGGACTTGGTCCTCACTCCACACAAACCTATCCTCCATGAAAGCATCCTTTTTGCAGGAAGAAGAAGCAACGTGTGGGCGCAGAGGATGCAAGCACTTGACATACAAACGCCTGAATCCCCCCATAACGTTCACAACATACCTAAGCCGGGTCATGGAAATGTCAGTTGCAGGCCAGTGTTTGGTGCAAATCACTTCCCACAAGCTATCATCCATGGCTGCCTGGTGCCCCCGTCTAGACACACAGGAGGCCATAGCCAAGGCATTGTTAATTTATGTAGCTTGGACAGGTGTCTCCATTGTCTAGAAGTGTCATTTAATTATTTAATTATTTTCTAGAAACCTCCAGAAAAGGGCTGAGTTGTCTAGATAATTATGTTATTAAATAAATTGATTCTCCTAGAGACTTCTAGAATCCAGTTAGTTAGGGTTTTTAGAGTCTATTTAATCTTAGCCATTGATTGAGATTAAATCATGGCCATTGGTTTTCCAATGAGAAAAGTATAAAAAGGGGATCAATGGGCAATTGGAGAACACAACAACAAGTAGACTTGCAGTGATAGCAAGTAGATTTGCAGTGAGAGCAAATGGTCTTGCAGTGTTAGCAAGGGCACAGTAATAGCGTTGGGGATAGCAGCTGTAGAATTTCAGCAGGAGAAATTGAGGGAAGAATTCCTCGAGAAGAATATTGCCGGAGCTCACAAGAAGAGGCATGCTTTTGTATTCCTTAATTTGCTGAAGTTTAATATAATTCCTCATCTGCAATAGTGGTTTTCCCTTCGGGGTTTTTCCACGGACAATTTGTCCAAAAATATTGTGTTCATTATTGTGAATGTTTTCTTCTCTATTCTTGTGAGTTTTATTGGTGAAGTTGCAGTTGTGTTATTTTTCGATATTTGCTGAGAATTAATTTTCAGAGTCAAATAATCTATGTATTAGATAGGAGATTAATAATCAGTAACTGCAATAGAATTTTCACATGGTATCCGAGCTGATCTGAGGGCAGATAAGGCTTAACAAAGGAAGGAAAGATCCTGCCTCTTCAGAATTATTATTATTTGTTTTCTTTTATCTTTTGAGATGGCCTCAGCAGGTTTAAGAGATCATGACAGATTGGATGGAGCCTCAAATTTTGGTGTCTGGAAAGCCAGAATTTCTTTGTTGCTGGAAGAGAATGGGATCAAGGACTATGTGACCAGTGTTGTACCTGTACCTACAGATCCAGCACAGCTCTTAGCATATAAGAAGGAAGATGCCAAGGCGAGGAGGATGATTCTTGATGGTGTCAAGGATCATATTGTTCCACATGTCGCAGAGTTAGATACAGCTAAGAAGATGTGGGATGCCATTCTGAATCTGTACCAGAATGCTACCACTAACCGGAAGCTGATTCTCAAAGAAAAGTTGAGGACTACTCGGATGAACAAGGGAGAGGACGTGACAAGTTACCTCACCAGACTCAGACTTGTCAAGGATGAGTTGGCTGTTGTTGGAGATAATCTAGGTGATGACGAGCTAGTGCGGATAGCCCTAAATGGGTTTACTAAGCAGTGGGATGTCTTCGTTCAAGTTATTAATGGATGAGACACCTTGCCGAGTTGGGATCGACTTTGGAGTGACTTCACTCAGGAGGAGCTTAGACTAAGTCTTGTCAGTAGGACCAGTAGCAAGAGTCAGCAAAGTGAGGTGGAACAGGAGAATGTTGCCCTTGCAGGAAAAGGGAAAGCAAAGAAGGGGTCTAGTAAAGGATCAAATCCACAAGGTGAGAAGAAGAAGAAGGACCTATCTAAAGTCAAGTGCTATGGCTGTCACGAGTTTGGCCACTATGTTAGCGATTGCCCGCAAAGGAAGAAAGGCAAGAAGCAGACAGCAGCTTCAGCAAGTGCAGATGAGCTCTCTAGTAGAATGGAGGATGAGTTCGCTCTCATAGCTTGTATGGCTAGCTCAACCTCACAAGGTGTTTGGTATATAGATAGTGGGGCATCATTTCATATGACAGGAGTTAGAGAGTACTTCTCCAGCTATAAGGAGGAGGACATCAGAATGCAGATTTCTATGGGGAACATGTCCAAGCTCAATCCAGTTGGGAAAGGGACTGTTCTATTTCAGAGGGAGAATGGTAAGCGGATTCCCATTCATAATGTGTTGCATGTGCCAGGCTTAGGTATGAATTTGATTTCCATATCTGTCCTTCAGGATAAAGGTTACAATGTACTCTTTAGAGGGGCAAGTGTGTTAATTAAGCACAAGGATTGGAAATCACCCATAACTATTGGAGTTAGGAGCGGTCGGCTTTACAGGTTGCAGTTTGATACTCATAAGGCACTGATGAGCAACACAGTAATTCTGTAGAGATCATGAGAGCTTGCGGTATAGGAGGATGGGCCATATACATCATGGACCACTTAAATTACTTTGTGAGACAGTGACAGGTGTTCCAGAGGTGAGCACAGAGCATGATGATGTATGTAAGGGATGTGTGTTGGGGAAGTTTGTGAAAGCAACTTTTCCAAGGAGTGACACCAGATCTGAGGGTGTTCTTGATCTAGTACATCTGCATATATGTGGACTCAAATGCCTAATGGGTTCTCGTGAGATATGAGTACTTTGGTTACTTTATTGATGATTTCTCCGTGAAGACCGGATATACTTCTTTGGAAGACCAAGGATGAGGTTTTCAAATAGCTTCCAAGAGTTCAAAGCTCTTGTGGAGAATTCGAAGGTGGGAGGAAGATAAAGGTTCTTCTCGGTCGACAATGGAGGCGTAGTACAAAGGAAAGAGTTCCGTGAGTTCTCAGAATGTGTGGAAGGAATCAAGAGAGAGTGGATCGCTCCTTTACAACCCACAAATGTAACGGGGTTGTCGTAGAGCCATGCCTGTATGACCAGGATATGCCACGCTACTTATGGGCAGAGGCATGCAGTACAGCAGTGTACATACAAAACAGGGTTCCACATAAGGTATTAGGCAAGATGACACCAGAGGAGGCGTTCTCAGGGAAGAAGCCAGATGTTAGCCATTTCAAGATATTTGGGAGTTTGGCGTATTGTCACATTCCAGGTGCGACACGTTCCAAGTTAGATCAAACTGCAGAGAAGGGGTACTTTGTGGGGTACAGTGAAACCTCAAAGGCATATCGGATATTTATTCCAGGGACCAAGAGGACTATAGTTAGGCGTGATGTCAAGGTCATGGAGGACAAGGCATTTAGGAGGTCCAGAGATTTGCCAGCAGATGATCAGAGTGAGCAGTTAGTGGAAGCTCCAAGGATCGTTCAACCAGATCAAGGACAGCGAAGCTCGAGTACAGTTACTAGTACATGCACAAGCTCAGGTGCTGAGAATTCGCAGAGTATGGAGCAGCAGATGCAGCAGATCCAAGAGATGCATCAGGGTGATATGGAGGTTGATACTTCATCCTCGACAGTTGGTAGCAAGAACCAGCAGTCACAAAGTAATACTCAGGAGTTTGTGGGAGCTCCTAGGATGAGTAGTAGACAGCGGAGACAACCAGCCAGGTATGATGACTATATGGCATTAGTTAGTCAGGTGGTAGATAGTGAGCCTTCTAGCTATCGATACGCATTGCTGCGAAAAGTGTGGCAAGATGCAATGGTTGAGGAGTATACCTCAATAGTGCAGAATGATGTGTGGGAGGTTGTGCCTAGACCGACAGATAGGGTAGTGGTTGGATCACACTGGATCTATAAGATCAAGCATGGTGCAGATGGTAGCATCAAAAAATACAAGGCAAGGTTCATGGCCAAGGGGTTCTCTCAAAAGGAGGGAATTGACTATGAGGAGACATTTGTTCATACAGGTATACTTCTATACGAGTCGTGATCTCTCTTGCAGCACAAATGGGATGGCAGATCCATCAGATGGATGTCAAGACGGCGTTTCTTAATGGTGAATTGAAAGAGGAGGTATACATAGAACAACCAGAGGGCTTTGTGGCACACAGCAGTGAAACCCATGTGTGCAGATTGAAGAGAGCTTTGTACGGACTCAAGCAGGCTCCCAGGGCGTGGTATGAGCGCATTGATAGATACTTGCAGGGAATGGGCTTCGTGAAGAGTGAAGCGGATGCTAACCTCTACTACTTGGTGGTTGGAGGTGAGGTTCTCATTCTTGTTCTTTATGTGGACGACTTGTTTTTAACAGGTTCACTGGGGCTCATAGAGGAAAGCAAGAGGGACCTTGCAGCAGAGTTCGAGATGAAGGATTTGGGGCTTATGCACTACTTTCTAGGCATGGAGGTATGGCAGACAGATGGAGCGATTTTCCTTGGACAAGGGAAATACTGCATCGAAATCTTGAGGAGGTTCGAGATGGAGGATTGCAGAGCCATATCTACTCCTATGATCACGAATTGGAAGAAGGTAGACTCATCCAGAGAAAAGGATGTAGACCCCACCTTATACAGACAGTTGATTGGGTCTCTCATGTATTTGGTCAACACCAGGCCAGATATATCCTTTGCAGTAAACTCTCTTAGTCAGTTCATGGTGGAGCCGAAGAGAGTGCATTGGACAGCGGCAAAGCATGTGTTGCGGTATTTGCGTGGTACAATCAAGTATGGAATTAAATATGCTCGAGGTGATGGTATCAGGTTGATAGGCTATACTGACGCAGATTGGGCAGGCAGTACAACAGACAGGAAAAGCACTTCAGGGTGTTGCTTTAGCTTGGGATCAGGAGTTGTCTCTTGGTACAGCAGGAAGCAGAAGTCTGTGGCTTTGAGTTCTGCAGAGGCAGAATACATAGCAGCTAGCATGGCGACGTGTGATGCGATATGGCTTCGGAAGTTGCTGGTGGCCTTGTTTGGTCAGAGGGTTGAGACTACGGTGATACATTGCGACAATCAGAGTTGCATCAAGTTGACTGAGAATCCGGTGTTTCATGATAGGTCTAAGCATATAGACATCATATATCATTTCATCAGAGATTGTGTACAGCGCGGGATTGTTCAGCTACAGTATATACCTACAGATCAGCAGGTAGCAGACATTTTGACCAAGGCATTGGGGAAGGCGAAATTCATCTTCTTCAGAGATAAGCTGGGTGTCATGCAGAACACCTTCCTCGCTAAGAGGGAGTGTTAATTATGTAGCTTGGACAGGTGTCTCCATTGTCTAGAAGTGCTTATTTAATTATTTAATTATTTTCTAGAACCTAGAAAGGGGAGTTGTCTAGATAATTATGTAATTAAATAAATTGATTCTCCTAGAGACTTCTAGAATCCAGTTAGTTAGGGTTTTTAGAGTCTATTTAATCTTAGCCATTGATTGAGATTAAATCATGGCCATTGGTTTTCCAATGAGAAAAGTATAAAAGGGGATCAATGGGCAATTGGAGAACACAACAACAAGTAGACTTGCAGTGATAGCAAGTAGATTTGCAGTGAGAGCAAATAGTCTTGCAGTGTTAGCAAGGGCGCAGTGATAGCGTTGGGGATAGCAGCTGTGGAATTTCAGCAGGAGAAATTGAGGGAAGAATTTCCGGAGAAGAATATTGCCGGAGCTCTGCCAGTAAGAGGCAAGCAGCTTTTGTATTCCTTAATTTGCTGAAGTTTAATATAATTCCTCATCTGCAGTAGTGGTTTTCCCTTCGGGGTTTTTCCACGGACAATTTGTCCAAAAATATTGTGTTCATTATTGTGAATGTTTTCTTCTCTATTCCTGTGAGTTTTTATTGGTGAAGTTGCAGTTGTATTATTTTTCGATATTTGCTGAGAATTAATTTTCAGAGTCAAATAATCTATGTATTAGATAGGAGATTAATAATCAGTAACTGCAATAGAATTTTCACAGGCATCTGCATCCAAATGACTGAAGATCTCATGCATTGCGTCCACATTGTTGATAACATTCCCATAGTTGTTCTTCATTCCACTCCTATCAAACCCCGCGATCTGGTTCTGGTCCATAGAGCTCATAAAACTCCAAGCCGAAATGGGCCAGATAGTTTAGATGATCAATGCAGATAACTTTTGAATAAACAAGCACTCAACTGCTGTATATAAATCTGCGGGAAAGTAGTGAGCGTGTATGAGATTTGGGTGCATGTAAAATCTCAAATAGAAAATGAAAAGAATAATGGAATAACTCAGTCATTAGAGAGCATTTCAGTCACGGATTTTATGACGTCTGTGGGGAAACAATAGCCAGTAGAAGAGACAGCCTCCATTATTTAATGTACTCCCCACACCGACGTTCTCTCCCTTTAATAAATCTAGCGTCGCAAAAAGACAATAAAACAGCTAACGTCTTGTCGTTAATCATTTACGTGACTCCTCTGACATCTAATTTTTTTTGGTTCGAAGATATTGAATTCCTAATCCATACCTATTTACAGATATTATATTATAAAAATTTCCATGTCCGTAGCGCAAAGTTATATTAAACTTACTTACTCCGCCTGCACTTGCAGAGTGGAAAGTTCGGTCCCTGGACAGTATTTCATTATGCGGTGGGGAAGGCCTTGCCTCTTTATCGTTGACGATTTTATCGAGAATGCTCCTCAAACTAGGCAGAATACTTCGGTGTGTTGCTTAGTTAAGATTTTCATTCGAGTTTTTAGCTCTCTAGGATCAGGCCACACTCATCTAAAGGATGTTCAAAGATTACATCCATATTAATGTTAATATATTAGAGAGTATGTGTTTGTATATGGATGCACTCCGAATTCTAGTTGCATGTAGTTGGATTAAACAACAATTAATAATAAGTAGGAAATAATGGAATGAAATAAATTTAGACAAATTTAGATTTTTTTGTTGAAGCATAAAGCAATGTAAATGAAAAAATAAAGTTACTATCAAATTGAGAAAAAACTCTTCAAATGAAAATAGAATGTTCTCATCCAGTTGTCAAATCAATATTTATTTGACTTTTATGTGATAAGTGAGATTTTGGAGGCTTTTACCTGATATTTTGTAGACTTTTACCATTAAACGATAGCTAGTTTACCATTAAATGATAGCTAAAAGTTGTTTTCTGACGGCTCAATAGTGATTTGCAGGTGTGAGACTTGTTTTAGGCGCAAATCTCACACTATATGTAGCCTATCGACTAATTACAAAGAAACAAATTTGGAAAAGTTGGTATGATGTTTCATTCATCTTATGTTATTACCTAATTGATAGAAACAAGGTTGGATTGAGTCAATCCCTGGCTCAATGCTTAGGGTCTCAAATATATAAACCCCTGGTGTTTCACTCCACCAATCAACCTATAGGTCCTAAAACTATTTAGGCACCCTTGGTCATTTGCCAACCTTGCTATCAATTTCAGTTTGTTGCTCCAAAGCCATTCTTGATGCCTTTCCACATTTTCTCCACCTAGTCCTTAATCCCTCTAAAGACTAGTCAACCTCTAAATCCTCCTAACAACATTGCAGGGGTGTGCATAGCTTTTCTTGCCTTCAAAATAGTCTAGGAATGCTCCCTGTCCAAGCTCAAAACTTCATTCTCCTATCGCTTTCCTTAAACCCTAGCTTAGGGTTTGGAAAGGCTACAAGAATTAGGCCTTCTTCCTCAAGAAAAATGTTTAATACTCCTCCCTGCTACAAGAATACCACAATCACAGAGAAGGAAACCTGGCTCAATTTTGGAGCACTACAAGATTTTCTTGGTTTCAGCACCTGTCAGGCCGTACACAGGGATATTCTAGATTTTGAGAATTTTGGGGCTTTTTAAGCCTTTTCTTGGATACAAGGAGGACTGTCTCCTTTCTTCTTCCTCCAGAGGACTTGGGAATGTCTCCTACCACCTGTCAGACCTTTGCAAGGTCCCCAACAACCTTTTCACGCCTTAGGTTTCCAATAATTAGTCACCCCTGCACATTTTGTAGCACTATTTCTAAATCTTTCCTAACCGGGCATGAACTGCTCGCCTAGGAATAGATCTTTAGCATGCTATACAAGTTCCTACCACTTCCTAATGCTAGCCTATATACAGATGAGGATCTTGGCCACCTTCCCAATGTGCCCATGCTTGCTGGCACAGAAAGAACACGGCCTCAGACCCCATTTTCACCAATTTTAGACAAAACAAAAATAAGAGAAAAAAATAGAAAATGTATAAAAACAGCAAACAGCGATGGATTTGCTAACTAAAGTGCCACAAAACTGATTCAAAGAGCTCCTCTACATAATAGAAAAAACAAAAAATTCTTTATTTAAAACATCTAATTGCTGTTTCCAACGCAAGAATTAGAAAATCTATATTTTTCAACACAAAATCACTGTCTTTCCCTTGCTCTCATGAAACAGCCATGCCAAAAATCTTCCAACCCCTCAAAATGTCGGGAAATCACTTGTACAAAGTGTTGGAAACGGTTAGGTTTCCATTCTTGGCCTAAGAACGGCTAAAAGGTTACTGTTTGAAAACACAGTGTGTTTTCCAGTCTTTTACAAAAACTTAGGAAACGCCTACAAAAAGATTTTCCCATTTATTCAACTCTTCCCTAATGAACCAAAAGGTCCTCCAACACAAGCTAAAAGTGTTAAAGACCATACACAACAAAAAGGAAATGATTTAAAACAATACATCAAAAATATGCTTGTTTTTATGGTAGGTGCTCCTGCACCACTAATGGTCATGAGATAAGAGGGCGTCTAGATTGACTGTCGATTGATGGTCCAATTATGTTTATTAGAAGTCTCTCAATTTAATGCTCCCACCCATCTAGATTTATAAGAAATAATTGATTGTCACTTTGTGGTTTTCAGAGACATGCCTAAAGGAATTCCTCCTAAGAGGGATCATGATCATGCCATACAACTCTTTCCAAGGAGTTAGCCACCCAACATAAAGCCCTATAGGTACCCATATATACAAAATAATGAGGTTGAAAAGATTGTGGATGAGATATTAGAAGTGATATATAGGAGGTAGTGAATCTTATTTCATCATCATATTATGAATTGTGTTCTCATTGGAGATATTTAGAGGTTTGCCTCCTCAAAGTGGCTTGTTATTCTCAGTTATTATTAAGTATTTGCAACATATTTCCTATCATATTCTTTTATTGTATAATGTATTTCATTACATGTATCATTTCTATATTTTTAATCTTACAGTGTGCAAAAGATTATGAAGATTCATTTTGTGGCTACCTTAACTTTTAATTAAGTTATAAGTTATATGATCATTATTATAATTTTACATTTAGTTCATTTTATGTGTGATATTTATGTGCCTAAATTGGACTAGATGACACTCAAAGAATAAACAAGGTATATATAGGAACTAGTGGCTAGTTTATTATCATCATATTGCAATTTGTGCTTCACCCAACATCTAGATGTGAAAGACTTCAAATATTGAGGACTACTAATAGAGATCTTTGGAGGTTTACCTCCTTGAAGTGGCTTATTATTCTCAAATATTATCAAACATTTTCAATAGCATATTTCCTCTTTTGTTTATTTTTTTCATTACAAGTGGTATTAAAGCATGATCTTGGCAACCAAAGAGCAAAAACAAAGCAATAAAAATTATGGGTGAATTATGAATTCCATAAATTCTAATTATCATTATCATTATTTAGTTTTAGTTGTAGTCAACCAATTTGTAACATGTCAACCCTTCAATGTAGTAAAAAATTTCTAAATTTACATCATACGAGTAATAAACTGCTAACAAGTCATTGCAATAAGAATTTTATTTCTTTTATTGAAAATATACAAACAAGATGCCATATCATATTACAATAAAGATTTCACTTCATTACAATAACTTACAAGTACACGTAACAAGAACACATACCTTTACATACATAGCTCCAATGAGCTTTAGAACTAATAACTGTAAGACATTCCAAGATCTTCCCTTTCAAATCTTGGTTCTTCTATCACTTGTTGTGGAGGAGAAGCATCACTCAGACACTTTTCTGCCAACCACAGACTCATAATGCGGTCCCCCACACATCTATCATTCGATAGGTGGCCCTTCCCTTCGACAAAGAGAATGGTAGAGTAACCGATAACGATAACCAACTGAGCATAATGTTGTGTCCTACATAACTAGAACTTGTAATCCCACAATCTCGAACTAGCATGTAATACTAGATCATAGTGAACTGACAGTGTAGTCTCAAAAGTCACACAACTAAGTGGAGTTTCGTACATTGCACTACTTTGATCAAAGAGTTCGCATTTAGTACTTTGAACAAAGTCATCTATCACATACACTATTCAAGGCCGATTTGACTTAAGGCTAGCTTAAGCTACACATAAGTATTGTCCTTCAATGGATAATTTTTCACCCTAAACTAACCTACAACATATAATCTACCTACTTAACTAGCAAGTACACAAGCTAGGAATAACCTTCAATGGATAGTTCGTCATCCCAGATATCATATCTTCAAACAATCTACTTGAATAAACCTACTTACTCGTAAGTACTTAAACTCCCTCCCATACTAGATTCTCTCTCCTAGGGGTAAACACAAGCTTTCCTAGTTAAATCAATAACTTAGCTAAGTGTACCATATGTGTTTTTCATGTTCAATCATACCTAGTATATAATACTTATAATAAACACCCATCTCCTACTATGGAGTAAATACAAACACATTGCATCCCTTGTTCAAACATATCTAGTATATTAAAATACCTATGTTGTACCTCATGTAACATAATTAAATACCTATGTCAAGCAATCTCTTCAACATATCTAGTATAATTAAATACTCGTGTCAAGCAATCTCTCCTATCATGGAGTACTTAGATACACAATATAAAAAAAACCTAAAAGCTTCAATGCCCTTTCTCAAAGACACTCTCAATTACTTCTATTGCACTTACTGTTACCTATTTTTCACTACCAACTCAAACAGGGAGAGTTGAAATGATAAAATCATTGAGAGGTACATAAAATTTCAAGTTTTTACTGCTAAGTATTCATTTTTCATCATAAAGATCAAATTACATTTGAATTACAGTTTTATTGTGCAAGTATTTGAAACAGAAAATTGGACGTTTCCATAATAATGCTTTTTATTCATTTTTAAAAAACTGAAATCCCGCACAAGCCGCAAGAGTAACTGAATTTGATTATCTTAATCAAATAATGAATACAAAATTGGGGGTAAAAGCACAAAGTTGTGTCACACTTTATAAAGGAAATGGCCAACGCTAATCTATTTTTTAAAATTGAATCACTAAAAAGTGACTTATATGTTTTGAATTTTGAAATGATGTAAACTAGTAAAATATGTATTTTTTAGTATATTTTATGTTTGTAATTTAAAAATAAAAATAAAAAATTATTTTAAACTAGTCTTTAATAAATTAAAACTATAATTTAGTTGCTAATAAAATGCTGAAAAAATGAAGCTGCATGGGACGTCAAACTTTTTAGAATAATTTTTTTTTTTCTTTCAAATTTTTTGTGTGTATTTATAACTTGAAATTTTAGTGCATGGATATATTTTTTTCAATTTTGATAAATATATATTTTTAAATTAATATTAACATATGTGTGAATAAAAAAAAACTGTTTTCATCGAACATCAACTTTCATATTAAATATTTATCTAAAATGGAAGAAAAATTATACCATCTTAACATAGATTCTTTTACCTAGTGCATCATATTTTTTTCTATTTTTTTTAATAAGTTTTAGTATTTTTCCTTGGCATAGTAATCAACCTAATATTTTGTGTTGATAACCTACTTTTAGTAAAAATAAAAAATAAAATATAAAATTTAATTAAACTATTAAAATAATATATTTTTGAAAACTACACTTATGGATCTACAAAAGGGTATTTTTATATTTTTTTAAAATGTTATTTGAATTAGTAGGAGTTATTGAAACTTCAAATTTTTCAAATAATTTTAATTTTTTGGTAAATTGGACTCAAAGTGGTGCTCAATATATTTTTAGCCAACAATTTTAGTTGAAAAAGTTGTGGAAGTATCTAACTTAGCTAAAATGAATCTTACTAGACCATATGTTTGACCAAAATTGATTTTTAGTTATAAATACTTAAATTCAGTTGTGCTGATAGTTGGTTGAAAGTGTGACACAACTTTGTGCTTTTACCCTTGGATGAAATACTACATTACTGAAGATAATGTAAAAATAGAGGAGGAAAGCAATTCATCATTGTTTGTGATGATGAACTTCTTTTGCTCGATGTCTTCAGTTGTTACGTTTCCAAGCTGCAACAATCTTGATTCCACGATCCATGAACCTGCAAGATTGTAAAAAGAATGATGTTAGAGATTTACTCTAAGCAATGATAAATTACATTCTAATTCATGTCTACACTACCAACAAGAATGTAATAGATATCCAACCAGGCATTCACCAAATGATTGAGTTACAAAGGCTCACAATCAAGAGAAACATAGTTCAATGGAAGCTTTCAACTTCGATTATTTTTATTAATTTGATTGTTTCAATGTGCAGGAACAGGTTCATTATGGTCATGATTATTTTCATCAGATATGTGGAGAAAAACGGGCTCCCACAAGGGTAGAGCCCGACATATCAGGAGGACACCTCTCATTTATTCATACCTGACAGTCATTAATGTCAATTATAGTCATGAAATAAGACTGCTATCATGAAAGAAACTCAAAGAAAACTTAAAGTAGCAGCTTTCAAGCCATATCTTGGAGAAGGTTCAATAGATCAAATCTATGTTCTTCCTTTGCTCAATAACATTGAATACAACTGGTAAAGATGCAATCTCAAATCATTCTTGAGTTCTGCTACATTTTTTTTGTTGTAGGAGTGTCATTCATAACAAATAGTCCTATGCATTACATGGTGCAAGAGGTGCATGATTATAAGTTACAAACTGAATACAACTTTCAGAAAAGCAGATCATAAAAGCTACAATCCACAGAAGACCGAAACGGAGCATTATCATCAAAGTGAAATGACTACATAGTTACCAGAAGGGCAGCCTATATGACTGTATGAGAGAATTGTTGCAAATATTACAGATCTGTATTCAACAGAAAAGGAGCATTTTATAAAGAACATTCATCCTATTGCCAAAAGCTACAGGTGAACATTGTAATACTGGTCAAAGTAAACTATTGCATTCATGATAATGGGGGCTTTATATCAAGGAAAAGTTTTTGATGAGACTGCTGCTACAAAATGGTAAAAATGAATAGGCATAAATATTTCAAGGTGCCAAATGATTGTAACTAGATCACAAAAGAAACAGGTGTACATTCAGTAAAAGCAGAGCATCATGGTGCATACTACAGATTACTAGCATAATCTGAGATAATGACTGCAAATCACAGCTAGACAGTAAGAAAGGACAGTGAGAAGCTTGAAATAGAGTGAAACAGCAGCAAAGATTTGGAACAACATTGAACAGTATCAAATGGAAGCAGACTAATAGGTTCTCAGAATATACACCATACTATTTGTTGAATGTGCAACTAAAAAGAGAATTATGAAGCTACTGCAGGAGTTTAAGCTTTAATTTACTCATAGCAGTCAAACTAAGATGCCATAAATTGAAAATATGAGAGAATGAAAGCTTATTTGATGCCTATTTAAGTACAAAATTGAGCAAGTGTGTTGTTCTCATATCTTAAAAAAAAAAGCTTCTATTGCCATTATGCTTGAATATTTTATTGCTCTAACGTGTTTTGCTCACGTAAATGGTGTTGTTCTGGATGCTCATTTTGATTGGAATAATAAGTATTTATTGCAAAAAGGAGAGATAGTGAACTCGTGTATGCATTCCACTATTAAGCAAATCTGTGTTATAGTTCTCAAAATACAACCAAGGTTCTTGAAGTTAATGAAGAGCATTCAAAAATTCCTTTCATTCTTACAAAAGACTTGTGTTCTACTATTTTGGGTCGAGCCCAGTTTTAGAAGAAAATATAGATTTATTGTCACCCATGTGAGGGTTTCCTCTACAAGTACAAAATGCAATAAACAAAAAAATACATCAGAATGATATGGTATAGTCACGGCCTGCTCAAATCAAGCTTATATATGTATGAAGTTCTTTGTTATGACTACAGAGAAGTAAGAAGATCATAGAGGCAGAATAATAGAGTAGTCACATGAGTGTTTCCAGAGGAATGGAAAAAGCATGCAAATCCCAGATAAAACTTTCGAGTTTATTCATGAACCACAAATACCCAGATCCAACATGGTAAGCCCCGTGGCCTAAAGAAAGTATTTTCAGTATACCCACATTGATCTCTATTCAAAAATGGGGTTTTTGTCAAAAATACAGAGTTATTGTTATCACAATAAACTCATGTGTGGGTTTGCTCTAAAAATACAAAATGTAATGATTTATGGAGGGTTGCGAGTTTATCACAGGCATCTAGATAAATGAAAAACCTTTGTGTTTTCTTTTAGTTACCAAGCAAACACATGAAGCACAAGGATAGACCTACCAAGAATTTTGTTTTTTTTCTCTGCATGAAGACTCCATATCTCGTGGTCAAGGCTCCAAATAGCTTTAGCAAAACTTTATCTCTTCATAATCAATGGCGGTCGTAGACAGTGAGAGGAAATATACAGAGAAAACCATAAACAGAAAAATACATCAAAATATAGATATCTTCATGAGGAAATCTCAGAAAACGTCCAAAAGGGTTCAAATTCGAGCCATTTGATGGTGTTTACAGGATTCAAACCCCAACAGTATGGCGGCCAAATTCTTCATGAAGCTTCTCATCAAAGTCAATTGCAAATGAAACAATTTTTAGGGTTTGATGCTTTTACTAAAAGCCTACAATGATGAGTTGATTTTTTGACTTTATTAATCATTTCATTCTTCACTATGGTCTTGATCCATAAGGTCAATCGACCTAATGATTTAAGGAGGCCTATGAGATCACCAAAGTCATAAAATCACTAAGGAATAACATTTAAGAAAAATGTATATTTCATCATATATTTTGTGATATGCATATATTGCATGAGGAGGTCGATAACATGAGAGAAGACTTTTGAGTCTTTTTGACTTATGTTTAGCAAGATGAGAACTTGGAGTTCTATTATGGAGAGTTATAAGGAGATGCATGTATAGTCTATTGTTTTTCTTTATTTTAGTATTTTCTCCTTTTATGTCTCATTGTAAAGTTATTTTCAAACTTTATTAAAGCAGTATAATTGATTTTTTAAATAATTTTTGACATAACTATTGTAAAAAGGGGAATACACTTAAAAGAATTTTTTGCTTACATGCATGTGAGATAAAGAGATCGCATGATTTGTTTCTTTATTACTCCTAGTCAAACTAGTGAGGCTTTCTCTCAGTTCCACATTAGTTCACGAGGTATTTTGGTCAGGCGCATGGAGGGGTGGAGATTTCTAGACGTAGAGTGCAATTCACTTCAGTTTTGAGCCATTTTTACGAGGATTTTTTTTTTACTCATGAGAGCATATTGTGGAGATATTTTTTGACTTCAGATCTCTTTCAGTGCTATTTTCATGCATTTTGGAGCTAGTTTGAGTTACAGATCAGTTGTATACATTATGACATGGAGTTTTGAGCTATTGAGACTCAGTTATGACTTTGGTGGGCCCTCTTTTCACATTTTTTTTTGCTTTGCTCGTGAGAGATATTCTCGAGGTGGTTAAATCACTTTTAGTGAACTGCTTCTTCCACTTTCTCACGCTTTGGTGTTTCACATATTGTATATATTGGAAAAATTTATCTTTTTCCTCTAGTTCTTGTTTTTCAACCTTTGCATTCTGCAAAGTGAGATATCTTGTAACTCAGCTTTCATATTCAGATTAATACAACAACAGGTTTATAGTTTTATGTGTGTCATTTTGCAAAGATTCCTTCAATTGGAGTAAAATCAAAAGTCTTCCTTGTCATTATGTTGTTTTTATGAATAATTTGATGAAGTTTTACTATGTTTAAATATCATAACCTTTAAAATATTTGTCTCATTTATATTTGCATGCATTCAAATAGTAAAAAATCATAGGTCTAAGGTTGTGTAAAGGAATAATATTCTATTTTGCTGAGAAAACCTTGTTTTCCTTCAAAGGTGGTTTATTCATACCTTCCTTAGAATCATTTTTGTGGTCAAACTGTTAAAATCGACTTGTGTGGATGTTTTTTCTAAAATTTATTGTCAATCATAGTTGCAAATCTTTATCAATTAGGTGAATCACAACTAGTTACAGTTTCACATGCATTTAGCAATAGTTCTTCTATCCCTTTTCCAGCAAGTTACTAGTTATTAATTCAAAACTCATATAGGAACCAACCTAGAATCTAAAGGTCTATCTTCGCCATAGGAATACCCACAGCCTGAAGATAGTTCCCATGTTTCAACAGATTGCTGAATTTAATCATTCAAGTGTTCAGGTGCAATCTAATTGACAACACTTACAAAAAAGACATTTCAAGTAATATAGAAATCACATCAATTCCAATTAAATAGTAAGAAGAAGAATTCCTCACGCTTGTTTTTTATTATCCCAATGATGACAGTGCAACCTTCTCCAACTGTAGTTTAGCTTAATTTAGCTTCCCAACACAACCCCCTTTTCTCACTCTCTTTGATAGCACACTACTCTCAAATATTTAAACAAATCTTCCTCACAAAACCTCACTCTTCTCTCACTCGCAAGACATAGGATTAAGTTTCATAAAACTCATTAAAGATAAATAGCTAAGGATGTATGCTCTTGGTATGATACTACTGAGAATAGGTGTCTCAAAATCATTGGTAGAAACCCTGATACTTTAACCAAGCAACAAAGAATTCATAAGTGCTTTGTTTATCCTTTTACCTCTATACCGCCAGGTGTTTGAAAGAGAGGAGTAGTAGCGCGGTGGATACCGCCATACTGCGGGTACCTCTCAGTCATTGAGCAGTAGTGCGGTGGATATCGCCCTACCGCGGGTGTCTATACACTAGGCTGTGATTGTGCAGTTACCGCCATACCGCAGGAACTCACTAGATGTTTAGCGGTAGAGCGGTTACCGCCATACCGTAGGAGTTCGCCAAATGTGCAGTGGTAGTGTGGTGTAAACCGTCATACCGAAAAGGTTTGTAAACTATCTAGCGGTAGAGCGGTTACCACCATACCTCGAAAGCTCTTGACCTGTCCAGAGGTAGTGTGGTAAACCGCCACCCCGCGAGAACCTGTTGACTGTGCAATGGTAGCGCGGTATAAAGTGAAGAGCACGGTTTCTTGGTCTGTTGAGATGTAAGTCATTAAGTGGAGTTTGCTGACTTGGAAGGAGGTCGTTTACATTTCTGAGAAGCTCGACAGTTGCTCTGTAGAGGAAGTTGAAATGAATCAATTATACAGAGAATGAATTGATCATCACTGTTGTTATACATTGCAACATTTGAAATTGTGAAAGGGTTTGAAGGTTTGGTGGTTCAGTAGTTGGATGATCAAATGGTCTGTATGTTGTTTTGAAAGCATTCTAACAGTGTTGTTTTGTAC
>VDFB02368695.1:0-27019 GCA_007258455.2 Sequoia sempervirens | reverse complement strand
AAAGAAATGTGTTCTCTTGGTGATGGAATTCCATGACAAGCATATTGAGAACACATTTCTTTGAGGCAGTTTTTTGAATAATTCACTGCCTTGTCTATGCTATTGCTTCTTATTATGCTTTGATATATTTTTTCCAAGAATCCATAGCTTGTTTGCAAGCACCTATTTTAGGCTTTTAGCTACAGTAGCAAGGCAGTGAACAGTTTGATAAAATGCTTTGGTAAACATGTACGAAAAATGTGGTAGCATAGACAAGGTAATGAATTGTTTGAAAAAATGCCTCAAAGAAACATGGTCTCATGGTGATGGAATGGCATGAAAATCCATAGAAATTTGCATGTCATGGCATTCCATCACCATGAGACCACATTTCTTTCAGACATTTTTTTCAAGTAGTTCATTGCCTTGTCTATAGTATTGCTTGTTATTATTCTTTTGATAGATTTTTTCCAAGAATCCATAGCTTGTTCGAAAGAACTTGTTTTATGCTTTTAGCCATAGCATCAAGGTAGTGAATTGTTTGGAAAAATACTTTGGTAGACATGTATGAAAAATGTGGTAACATAGACAAGGTAGTGAACTATTTGATAACATATGTCAAAGAAATCTAGCCTCATAGAATGCCATGATAAGAAAATGCAATTAGCAGCTACTCCTACTTATTAGTTATGCAATGTGAAGTAATTGCATAACTGCTTAGGTTGAATTTGTAAAAACTATATTGTAATTGAAATTTTGTCATCTATCAGCATCTAGTTATTAGTTATGCAGTGTGAAGTAATGCTTTGACTTTGAAAGATGTGCAATAAAATTTAATCAATGATATGAATATAAACTACAAAAAAATATTTTTACAATTCATTAGTTAAAATATTTATTTCATTTGCTCTCTATATCTCTATATGCTGTGGAAATACCTTTCAATTTCAAATAAATATATTTTATCTCTTGTTCTACAATTTTTTACATTTATTTTAAATATAAAATTTTCCGACTTTTAAAAACTCTTATACTTTTGGTTTGTCAAATTTTCCCCCAAAATATTTTTGTTGCTATCCATTGGAAGCATGAAGCATACATGTGAATACATGCACCATACATGAAGTATACATGTGAATAAGTGAGGCACAAGTAATTGAAGCATTCCAAAGGATACAAACCACCAGGAATGGAGCTTATTTACAGAATACGCTTTAGATGGAGCTTATTGAGAAATTGACAGTAATTAATTAAGCATTAGATGTAAACAAAATCCATGCCTACAACATTCAAGCATATGATTTACACAATACACATGATAACATCATTCAAGAATGGCAGTAGCAAAATAAGATTTTTTTAATAAAAAATCTGTAAGGTATACAATGATATATATTGATAAAAGTATATACAATATATCCAAAAAATCCATACATGCTTAGTACAAATGAGCCATATTGGGTATGTGCAAGATCATGATTTGCCAAAAAGTGGTGATATGATGGGTATGTGTAAGGTATGTGGCTGACAACTTTTTTTTACTAAAAATTGATGAAATGAAGAGGGTTTTTAAAGGAGATTCCCAACTTTCCACCAATATAAATTACGTTTTACTTTGAATTAAATAAATAAGTATTATTCATTTTCTATTTGATTTATGACTAAAGTCTTGATTGATAGGTTGACTGAAAAACACCTATAGCTTTAAAATTGTATCACATTTTTTGAATCTGAAACATGTGTCACATTCTATGCTTTGCATACTATAAGATTAAAAAAAAAAATGAATTTCATGAAGTTTTGACCAAGTTAAGGTGGTTAGGAATACAAGTTTTTATATGTTTTAAAAGTTGTAATAAAAAATTCATAATTAATTATTTACTTGGAAAAAAATTATAAAAAAATATGCATCACATCGGGACATGAATCATCTACTCATATCTAAAATCTTATAAAAAATCTTATCATTTTATTGTGTTAGGGTGGTTAGACAGATACCTACTTATTTTTTCCCTGAAATTTAAGTACTACTGCATTGAAATTTCAAATTTTCACCATATAGATTTAAAAAAAAAAAAACCTAGTAGTTTAGAAACTATATTTAATTTGCTACAAATTTTATTCTGACATATTTTTGAAATAATATAGATAAATTATTCAATTTTTTACGTCAAGTTGCCTAACTCTGATTTTTCTAAATTTTTTGCCACTTAAGGGCCTATTTTTTCCATGATGATCCTGCACATAACCTATTATGGACATAAAATCTCACATATATATCAATATTACAAAACATATGTTCCAAAATGCCACATAGGAATACAACAAACGACCCTAATACAATCATTTCCCTCTAGGGGAAGGAAATAGATCTCATGCTACCTTCAAAATTCAACTGGATGGAGTGACTATTGGTTCTTTAGTCTTTTGAACATGCTTGCTAGTCCTCCTCTCTTCGCTCTAGACCTTCAACTGATACAATACAATGTAAAGATGTTAACACACAAAAATTGAATTGTAAAATGACATATAATAAAATATAATCACTTACCGCATATAGATAGTCATCATTCACATTTACATCATTACCACGTCCATGATCTGGAGTGACAACCACCTATAGCAACCATCAAGATAGAAATTAAGCTACATAAAAGTATTGTGAAAATTTTCTATAATTGACCATAAAAGAGAAAACATAATGTCAAATCGACTACTCTATTGCATACCTCTCTTAATGGATCAAAACTTTCTATTGTTGTAGAAACTCTGAGCTCCATCGTAACACCAACATCACCAAGGTTGTCTGATGTCAACATCTACAAATGGTAAATGAAAGAGTAAATGGTAGGGTGAACTATTAAATGTTAATGGGATGGGATTAGGGAGGAAGAAAGGAACAAAAAGTGAATTAGGAGAAGATAATGTGACATGATCAAGGAATACAAATGCAATGTTTGTGTTTCTCATCAATTTTTTAGATTTGTATATGCAAAATTATGAAAACTAGCTAACATTGTTGTACAACACCATTATTGAATAAAGGATACCTGAGTGTAAGTTGTTTGAGGAAATGAATTGCAAGCTATGGAGGTCGAAGGTCCACTAGGAAACTACTTGAAATCCAAAGCATGTTATGAGAGAAACATTCAAATATAACATTCAACTGTTCAAATCCAATAATAATATCTTTAATACTAGTTGCATACCTGTGGACTCAACGTCGAGAATGAATAAGGGGTAAGTGCAAGAAGTTAAGTCCATGAAATGTGGAAGTTTTTTCCTTAGCCAAAAAAAAAAAAAAATCAAGATTAAAACGGATCCCGCCTAGCTTCTGATCTCGAAAGCTCTTAACAATTAAAACGGATCCCGCCTAGCTTCGATCTTCGAAATAAATTAGTAAACGGATCCCTTTAAAAAATCAGGATCCCATTTTTCAAAAATTTTGCTTTGAAAAAATTTTCAAAATGGGATCCCATCTTGAAAATTTTCAAGAACGGAAATTTCCAAAATGGAAAGTTTCAAAATGGGATCCCGATTTGAAAATTTTCATTTTGGAAATTTCCGTTCTTGGGATTCAATATGGGATCCCATTTTGAAATTTTCCAAAATGGATTTAGTTTTGGCAATTTTGAAAACGGGATCCCGTTTTGTAGAACCAAAATGGGATCCCGCTTTACAAAACGGGATCCCGTTTCCAAAAATTTGAAATTGGGTTTTCTTTGTAGGCGGGTTTTTGCCTTGTATTTTGGTTCGGGAAAAGCATTGGGAATCCGAACCTAGGCCTTCAACCTAGTTTGACCTACAAGTTCAAGGTCCTAACAATGTCAAAGAAAAATACTGAGTTTGGACATATGGCTGACAACTTTTTTTGCAGAATTTTTTGACGAAATTAAAACCCATTTTAGATGAGACAATGTAGATTCCAAATATACAATTTTTTTTACAATTGGAATATTTTTTCCATTTTTCAATTAATTTCTAATGAAACTAGTCCATAAACTTTAAATATTAGGGTTTTTAAATATTTTAATAACTTTTGATCAACATAACATTTTGACGAATGGATTGCACGAGAACAAACTTCAGACAATTCTTTTCAATTTAAAAAAAAAATCAAAAAATGATAAGTTAAGGTCATCTTATGCATGTCGTACATGATGATTTTTCAAAATGAAAAATATGCCTAATAAAAAATTAAAAAAAAAGTATTCAATAAAAAATACGATAATTTAGGTCAAAATATGGATGTTGTACATGTGCATGGTATGGTAAAAAAAAATGACTTTTAAACAGTGGTTTTTAGAAATGCCTATTGAAACTCAATTTGTACAATCTAGGTATTGAAATAAATTATATATTTAGAAACTAGACTCTGAGTACTACATTTTATGATTAGTGACTTTTTTGAAGATTCCATCTCTAAGTGCTTCAAATTTTAAGGTCAAATGTGTAAAATACTGAAAATCAGGTAAAACACTTCACTTTTTGGCCAAAAAGTGGACTCAACTTCTTGCACACACCCTAAGGGTCTGTAGGAATGGGGCACGTCTCATGAACACTCCGACCCTAAAATTTCATCATATCAAAATTCTACTAATTTACTTATTCTTAAATTTCAAAATATAATTTAATAAACAACATTAAATGAACTTGTTGAATTTTACTTGAGTGTCAATGCCAAATGTATCATTCAGCAAATCATCTATGAAAGCCATCGCCTCTGCAATTGATGTAGGTTATGTAGTTGCATCCCGATCACTTTGATAATCGTACGTACAAACTGCACCACAAGCACCACAATGGTGTGGTGGAGCTGAGAGTCTACACGTCTCCTCCACACCAGGCTCTACTAGAGGTCTCGCACACTGTAAAATGGTCTAGGTGAGTGAGCAAATCTACTCCAACGTGTCCACCTCTACAGTATCCTTACCAATGGAAAGAATGATGACATGCTCCACCATGGGTTTGGCCAAGGGTCTTGGTGCCAGCTATGGATTACGTCATGCAATAGGTCTATCATGTGTGGAGCCCCCACCTCTACCCTGAAAGTCTAAGATGTCAAAATAATTTGGCATCTTATTTAGGATAAACTCACAATAGAGTTTCCTCAAAAATTATTGTGGTACCTCATGGTTATTGCATGGAGGTTGGTCAAATACCATCCACCACTGCTCCCAAAATTTATTTTTAATTAACTCATGGCGGAACCAATGGATAGAGAACCTCTTGTGTGTATGAGATAAAGGTATGTTGGTTTTCGGGTTTATAAATAGGGCACACAAGTTGACTTTGCTATTTTTTTGTTTTTTAACATCTGCATATGTGAAACCTCTAGCATAATATTATCTCATCTCATGCCTCTTATTTGACCAAAAAATTATTTTCTCGCTCTTTTCCCATACATGAGATACAATTGACTTCAATGATTCAACAATCCCTCTCCTATAAGGGTGGTTTCAGCATGCTCAGTTAATCTTCCAATTAATTTTTCAATGTCTCTTTTATTGTTTTCAATTTTACTTAGAATATTTTCTTATGTTCCTTGAGGATTCCTATGAATTGATGGAGGGGTTTCAAGTTGTTCTTGAATAGGAGACTCTTCCTAAGGGGGTGACTGTGAATTCTCAATGTTTGGAGGTGGAGTTTCATTCCCTGAGAATTAGAAATAAATTTAATTATAAAAACCTATTTCAATCCAAATTCTAAATAAAATTTGAAATAAATAGAATAAAAATACATACGTCTTCACAATATTTTATGTCTCTAACTTGTTGGCAGCATCTTCGCGAAAAATAGCAAGCTAAGGATGCAAATAATGGATGATATTTAGGGAGCATGAGTTGCAAACCTCAAATCCTCCAAGCCAAGTTGTGGGATAAAGTGAAATGAGGTTTCAAAATGTGATTTTTTCCTTTATTTACCTTTGGCATATGGCGTACGCCAAATTTGGCGTGCGCTAGACGGCCAATTTTGGCCATTTTTTACGAATTTTTACAATTTGACACCTAAATTGTGTCACAGATTGGTGCACTTACCCATAATCCTATTTATTTCTCTTCCCCTACTAAATAAAACATCATTGAACAAGAGGATACCATCATTGATAAGCAAGACAGTCCGACCATAGATGACTCTCCTACTTGTGATGAAGTTATTGTAGAGGAACCAACCATTGAATTTTGTGAACATCTAGTTTGTTGCTCTCCTAAAAACACTCCTACTAGGGAATAAACCATGGTGCAAGAAAATGACAATATTCACAATAGTGATATGGTTTCCTTAGATGAAGATGATGAAGTGACATTAGACTCCCCTTCACTAAGAGATCATGAAAACAAGGATAAGTTTGGTGAGGTTATGAACAATATAACTCCCTCAAGTCCTCTAATTCTTAGACATCCTAGAGATTCTTTAATTATTGCACCTTTTGAGGCTAAAATCATCCTTTACTCACCCTCAAACTAACTAGAAACTCAAAACAAACCTATCCTCATCCTCGAACCACCTAAGAATAATGTTGCAATAGTCGAGTTACAATACTATTGCTCATACATACAACACTAGAAACAATCCACAACAAGACAAACAACTCCAACATCCCTCCCATTGCCTCAGTCTATCCTTCCTAGTGCTCCATGTTTTCCTTTACATAATGGAATGGAGTATGAACTTTTTGAACAACTTAAGAATACTCCTGCTAAGATATCCTTATGGGATCTTATTCAAGCCTCACCTACTTATCACAACATGCTTCAAAGTGATTTACTATAATTTCCTATACCTCCTAATGTGTAAGGTCGAATGAAATAGCAGCCATGATTCATGAAATGAATGCGGACATTGTTTTCAACCAAAGTGAGCTATCTCCTTTGGAAATGCAAAAATAAAATTAAGCTTTCATGATAATAGATATCTTCAATAGGATAGGGATAGAGTGAACCCTTGTTGAAAATGTCTTAGCTCCTAATGTGTGTAGTGTAACCATTTTGGATAAACTTTCCATAGATAAATCAAGAATTCAACCTGAATCTTTATCTATCTGTGGATTTGACAATGTAGGAAAACAATCACTTGGTGTGATCACTTTACCTATTATAGTTGGAAAGGTTACATTGAAAACTATGATGTTGATTATGAGCAACCACCAAATCCAAAGGAAATGAAAAAAAATTATGGAAGAGGTTATGAACTTTTGACACAACTTGGTTATAGTGGAAAAGGATGTGGTGCTAGAGAAAAAGGTATTTGTGTCCCCATAGAGCCTAACACACAAGAAACCACTAGTGGTCTTGGTTATTTTCCTTTGAAAGAAACAAAAGAATCAAATAAATCCTCACATAATATCAATGTAATCACACAAAACACTAACAATTGGAGTTTGTTAGATTTTACACATTCCTTTAAAGAAGAGTACAAAATCTCACCATACAAAGATTCTTGTGTAAGCTTTACACCTTGTACTAAGCAAGAGATATCTTTGTCATAAAATAAAGGAACATATTCTACTATTGATCAAGAGAGTATCTTGTCAATACTCCTCCAAGATCGTTTGATATCTCTCCCCCCAAGAACAAAAAAGAGATTTTACAACAAGAGTTCATTTTTTTCATATCATAGAGTTCATGGTCATTCTACTAACAAATGTAAGGCTTTGGGTACTAAAATTCAACATCTTAAGGAATGTGGTGCTCTTCCTTGTGTTGAAGCATCTATTTCCTCTAACTGACATTTATTTCTATTATGTTTCTCATTAATCATTTCATCTCATCCTTGTCTTACACTAAGAGAGGGAAAGAGGTTAGGTAGCCTTGTCCTCATATGACACTTTTCATTGTCTCTTTTGGCTATTTGACCACCTTCCATGCATATATAAGAGAAAGCTTGGGATGTGGATGACATGCCTTAAGTTGGCTCGCTTATCACGTACTTTTCTTTCTATGTTTAGCATTACATTTTGGGGGCAACCCTTTATTCATGATGTAGTTTCATTCAAGAACATATGACTTGGCATAAGGATTTTTGAATAAGCTCTCATGTCTTCTTCATTGGCTACTTTAAAGCAGTTGCTCACAAAAATGGTGTTAGAAACCACTTTAAAGTGGGGGTATACATCGACACAAATGTTTTACAGTGTGATTTTCTTTATTCTTATGATGCATCCTTTTCTTGGTGGTGACATTAGGTTTAATTTCTTTTGAGAGCGTGATATTTCATTGAATTTTCCTCTCTTGGAGACATTAGGAATGATGTTCCCTAAGAATAGACCTTACACGAACTAAGCAAAATCCCTTGAAAAATAGAAAATCATTTGCATGCATAAATGTTCATAAGTGCTTAATGCAGCTTGTTAGGTCTTGTGAAGCTTGAAGTTTCATTTTGTAGCACCCTATTGAAGTTATCAAAGGGATAGCTTTGGTATGGTTAATATGATCTTAGAATCCTAAGCAAGGGAATGAATTTCTCATTGTATAGTGAGAATCCGACACAAAGGTATGACTTTCTCACTAAGCCACCCTTTTTTGATACTCACTTAGTAGACAACCTAAAGTTCCTTTGCCCCAGAGTGAGCATGTGGTTAGGGAAAACATCTAAGACCTAGTCCACATCGCGTTGGATAGACTATCGAGGCTTGATCCACCCCTTTTTATTTTGTTTATTCTTGTTTTTGTTTTTTCTTTCTTTAAGTATTTAACATTGTATGTTTGTGTATCTGGTCTTGCTACTGCATATCATACACCTTGTGTGTCTTATTTTGTCCTTATGCTCGTTGGCCATAGGATGTTGATCCAGGGGGCTTACACAACCCTCTCGATCATTATCATCCTATCTCACTAGCATTTGTACACTTGAACCCCCTCATAATGTGTATTTGTCTACTTTAGTTTGAGCTTGACGCAAGGTCATCCTCTCACTAAAGTGGGAGCTAAATGTAGTGTAGAAAATTATATTCCCTTCTTGGAGATAGTACAATTTCACACTTATTTTGAACCTATTTTAGCACCCTTGCATTTATGTCCTTTAAATCATCATTCAGGCTCCTAATACCCTTTATTATGTATCCCAAGGCCTATTTCAATCAAAATATTGACAAATTCAATAAATGCATTCAATATTTCAAGCTCCTGACATTCTCTCACGCCAAAAATCTAAGGTGGGACCCATACACCACACTGGGCGTACAAGTCCCCCTAGGTGGGACCCATACACCATAGTGGGCGTATAAGTCCTATTTGGGGTCATTTTAGGGTTTGAGCAGGAAATTAAGGTTTTTAATTCAAATTTTGTAATTATTGGCCTTTGGGATCTAATAAATGGTAAATTGGACATGATTCCTATAAAACTAAGTGTTGCAAGATGGTGTGCCCCTTGGTCTTCCTTGTCTAGCATAGCTCTTGGGTTTGTGACATGGCTTAACCACCTATTGTGGATCTTACATAAATTTGGTGGTTGTATTGGGCATTGATAGGTCGATCTTTTGGTGCAACAACAACCACTGATGTAACAATTGGTATCAGATCTGAGGTGACAAGTTCAAACCCCTTGCTTGTGTTGGGGGGGATTGTTGCAAGATGGGGATTGTTGCAAGAGGTGTGTCCCTTGGTCTTCCTTGTCTAGCACGACACTTGGGTTTGTGGCATGGCTTAACCACCTCCTATGTATCTTACATAAATATGGCAGTCATATCGGGAATTGAAAGGTCGATCTTTTGGTGCAACGACAACCATCAACGTAACACTAAGGTCTCAAATCATTATTTCAAGATATTTTTTCAAGTCTTCAAGCATCCATAGAAAAGTGAGCATTCAAGAGCATTCAAGAGTAGACTTTGTTGTAGCAATCAAGATCCTTTCATCATGTCAAGGATATATGGAATCATGCATGTTTTTGGAGCCAACATTATGATATAGGTTTCAAGATCAAGTTCAAGCATCAAGATCCTCATTCATGACATCCATTTCATGCTTAATCCACATCAACATTTTAGTCATACAAAGGTTTAATCAAGGGTTTGGTGAGTTGGAACATTGTACTTGTTCATTCATCATCCCTTCATGCTATTTTGTTTCATTCCAAGGTTTAATTACAAAAATAGGGTTTTCACCAAAGCAAAACCCCATAAAAAATCAACCCAAAAATTTTGTTTTGTAGGTTTTCGTAGGTTTAGATCTGGAAAGCAAAGTTTGAAAGATATATGAAGGAAGTGGAAAAATATGAGAATAATTTTAGATCCTACTTTTTTAGAAAGGAAGAATGAGACTCACATGCCTAACTGGGTGTATTAGTCCCAATACACCCTTTTTTCTAGCTCTCTGTAGATCCTTAACAGTCAACAGCGAACCCCATATCCTACCCTGAAACCCTCACATGGGACCCATACACCCAACCTGGCATATTAGTCCTTGATAAGCCCTTTTGATAGCATTCAACAGTGTTGGATTTGGGTTTGGAAGATTCAAAAAGATCATTAAAAGCCTCATAGCAAGACTCATACACCCAACCTAGCATATTAGTCTCGTGACAGTATTGTATCATTATTATGTAGATCCTGATTAGCCTTCAAAGGTTCTAGATTTCTACCCTGAGTAACCCTATAACAAGAATGATACACCCAACCTAGTGTATTAGTCTCGGTGCAGCCCTAAAAAGTAGTTTTCAGAGTTTGCAGACCTTGTCTTGGCATCTTCATTTAATCAGGTACTTGGTTATTTCCATTCTATTCATCAATTTGATTTTACGTTTTGAAATTTCTAGGTTACATAGTGAGATTGCATAAGTGTTTTCATTCTTCCTTTCAAAGCATTGTTTAATGGTGAACCCCCATCCAATTACACTTGGAACCCACTATCCATTCCACAATTGAGTTACTTGGTTGAGGGATCTAGTTTCCTAATGAATTGAAGTGTGAAATAGGTCTAATTCATCTCCCAAAATGTGGAACCCCTATTTCCCTTTTATTCACTTGTATCAAGGGACCACAAAAAAAAAATTGAACAATATCTTTCCTATAGTCCTTTTTTTTTTAAACCCTTTTTTGCATGTTATGATTCTTTAGGAAAAACAAGAAATAGACCTTTTTCAGGTCATGTGACATAAGGAAATATAAATCCCAAGTTTCTTACATAAAAATTTGCTAGCCAGTTATAAAAAAAAATCATGAAGGAAAATTATTAACATCCTTACAAGAAAGAAAGATAACATTATTTTTTAGTCTATTTCTTCTTTTTTGCAATGATTTTCATTTCATCATTGGTCTCACCCAAAGAATTTGAGGCAAAAGATGTTCCTTCCCTCTTTCTTATTATCCTGTCTTGAGTCATTCACCTCCCATGATGACATCTCCACCGTCCCCTAAGAGTCCCACTTTAAACATTATGTTTTCTTGTGGTTTGTTTGCATATTTAGCTTGAAGCACATCCTTAAAGGTCTTTTTTCCTTCAAACTAATTCTCAATACCCCCCCAAAATATACTATCACTAACCATTAATTCCCCATACATATGTAGTTAATAGATCTGTGCAAGCTTGGGACTGATTCCCAAGAGGTGTAATTCATATCTAGACCCAAATTTGAAATACCAATTTAAAAATTAAAATTAGGATAAAAGAAATTCACTAACCAACACAAAAATTTAACAAAAATCCCAATCCAACAAAGCATAGGAAAAAGGAGAAGGAGAATAAGCCTTAATAATCAAGATGATGAAGGGAACCAATCAAAATCAATGAAGGTAGGGAATAAACTCTCAACATGTCAATCATCAAGGGTGACCTTTGTCTTCCTCAATCAACCTCAGAGCTCCTCTTCAAAATAAAAATATATAGATGCCACTTGTCAAAATAACCTTAGAGATGGTTTTAGAATTTTGATTTCATTTAATGACCAAAATTATTGGTGGTTGGTGGTCCCCCATCATCAATAGCTCTATCTTTAGTTGATTATGGTAGGCATTAGATCTCTACACCTTTACCATAAAGGTGTGAACCTTTACCATAAAGGTATTCATATGTTCATAGATGTGGTGTCTTCTGTAGATTGTACCCCTTAGATGATAGCTCTATCTTTAGTTGGTGGTCCCCCATCATCAATAGTTCTATCTCTTAGTTGATTATGGTAGGCATTAGATCTCTACACCTTTACCATAAAGGTGTGAACCTTTACCATAAAGGTATTCATATGTCCATAGATGTGGTGTCTTCTATAGATTGTACCCCTTAGATGATACCTTAGTAAAATTTCAAGATCTTCAAGATAGACTTGACATCTATTTTACACATTGAAGAGTTTTAGCTTGATGTTATGCTTCATAAGTTGGGTTTACAAAAGCCTCTTACTTGGTGGTAGAATTCTAATATTACTTTGAAGAATTATGCTCTTAGACTATTGTAAAAGTTTCTTCTACCTTTATCTATATCTCCTTTCAAGTTGAACAGCCATTGAAGTCTCAATTCTTTCCCCCAAACTTGTCACTATTAGCTTAAGCAAATTTGACATTCTAGACTCAGCCAAAATTTGTTTATTTCCTTCAGTGTTTCATTTGCCAAGGCTTGTTTTTAGACAAAACCCTTGTATTTCTTATTTTTTAAGACTCTCAAGATGAGTGAGTAGTGCGTGATTCTCCCATGAACAAATCCGCTAAATAAGTTAATTCTAACCAGCAGAACAATCCACCACCTCCTCCTTGTGGCACACCTGCATATGCTTAGTTTAGTGACGACTTTTTCTCTGTAAACTTTTTATGACATCTACTTAAGATTCAATGGATCATATATACTACTCTATCTATTTTTCATAAATATAATTATACTCGTTTATAAAGCGTTCCCATAAGATATAAAGACCAATTCCACATAAAAACATCATTGCTAGTATACTGTTTCGGCGCATGCTGCACAAGGTTGGAGGTTTCTGTACATTTAACATTATGTTTAATTTGAATTATCCCAACATATAAATGCCAAAAAAATTAAATTATACTGTATGATGTGAGGCAGTTTTATGCGGCTAACCTGTGGATGGCCTCAAACTTTCTAAGTTTCAGGCCTGTCGGTTTGAAAAATGTTTATTCACTAGAGAGAAGGTGCTCTGCAAGTCTCCCTACACGTGTAGCACGTGGACTGCTAGACATGCTCATGCACTCTGCTCCACCTGGTGCATCCATGGCGGGCTTTTGGATTCTAACAGCTCTTCTTGATATGACCCACCACTAGTTTAGAAGGGTAGATAGAAACAGAGCTCTTCATTAATAAATCAGCTTCAGACCTATAACCGTACATCTCATAAATGTTTCAAAACTATATTGAATTTGAATCTTAAACAATCAAATTAATTTCTTCCGATCCCATGGCCTAGAATCATCTGTAACAAACTCTTCCGAAGAAAGGAGACCTTTTCATCTGACTCAATTCATGGAAAGCTGGCTACCCTGAATCGAAATTAATATTCGACAAGATTGGTTGGCCAAAGTCAGATTTAATTGGCAGGGAAGGAACAGACAGGTCGGATGGCGGCTAGATTTCTAGGGGAAGGTCAGTCAGACTGGAATCTCTTAACTAACGTTTGATAGTGATGGTACACTGAATAGTTCCAAATTTGGACGGTTTCCATTTATTAAAAAAGCCGTGCGAGGCCATGGCTTTACATGCTTAAAGGAAATGAGGAATTAAACTGAAATCTATATATTCGTTGCACACCCAAGATATCCTAAGAATAGATTACAGTGTTTCGTGGGAAACGAAACGATTGTGTATTTACTGTTTTAAGTGAAGCCCCTATCAACTATACTTTGTTTTCCTGTTTAGGAAACAATCCTAACCATCATGAAGAGTACTCCCGATGATCATTCTGGTACGAGACAGAAGAAAGGGCAATGGACACCTGAAGAAGATCGTTTGTTAATAAAATATATAGAAGCCCACGGTGAAGGAAACTGGCAAACATTACCCAAGAAAGCAGGTTTGAAAGATATTCTTCGTCTATTTTAATGGGTACATTTTTGGTTGTTTTCTGCGTTTATGTTTGTAAATTAGCTCCGCCCTTTTCAGGTCTGCAACGTTGTGGAAAAGGTTGCAGATTGCGGTGGAAGAATTACCTGCGCCCCAACGTGAAACGAGGGAATATTTCTTTAGAAGAGGAAGACCTCATCATCAGATTGCACAAACTCCTTGGCAATCGGTAAATGCAGACATATTTGTTTCATTTATTGCAGTTGTTGCAGTTGTTTTTGGATTCAATTGTGTGAGATTTTTTACCATCAATATTTTAGATCACACTTGATCTATTTGTATTTTTTTATTTTGATGAGCTCTCTAACATTCTGATAATAGATTAGGGAATGTCATTCCAAATGTTGATGTTAAAAAATCTCACACAATGAAATCCAAAAACATAGTGGATTGTGAAAATATGATAACATTAATTTGTTTATTGCATTTATAAATAAAGCTTGTAAGTAAGAGTTCTTTATACTGCTTGCTTTCTATGTTATTTTGCAGATGGGCCCTAATAGCAGGAAGAGTGCCCGGCAGAACAGATAATGAAATTAAGAACTACTGGAAATCTCATTTGAGCAGAAAACTCCGCTGCAATGCCATGCTTGAGACTCCCAGCCATTACAAGGCGTCTTCTTCTCCCTCGGATCGCTTGCACTTGCGTTCTTATGAAAAAGATCTCATAGACACTGAAATCTTGTACGGGTATAGCTCCCTGCCTGACTGTGGAATAAATTATTTGGACAGTCAACAGCTTTCACATGAAGGAAATCACCTGAGGAGTGGCCATTTCAATATTAGCCATGTTACAGACGGCCAAATTGATCGAACAAGCTATATGGCTTGTGCATTTCAGCATCCTCCTCACACTGCAGTAGATAACAGCAGCGCAGACTACAATGGAAGGAATTACTGTAGTCAATTTTTATCTGCCAAGCACGATGTGTGCCCTTTTACAGAATCTTCACTGCAACAACCACCACCTCCCGGCCATCTTTATGAGAGAAATGAGCACGTGTTCCATTCAATGGCGGCCATGCAACCAAAGTGCTATTCATCCTCATCACTGTGTATTGATGGTAGCAGTGATCATCATGGTCGTTATGATGAAATATGGGATCATGGTTGTTATGCTGAAATATGGGATCACAATGATTTGGGCTGTACAAAGATTGAAAACCCTCCTCAGCCAGTCTCGTATGACGCGCTCCAGTCTACATTTTTTGAAGATTCAATTACTACTGAATTTAGTGAGTTTGGTGGTGATGTTCTAAGCATTGATTCCATATTAGGCTGGAACAATATTCATGAAATTTTGAACGTAAATGAAGAAAACCCATGCCATGATCAGCGTACTCTTGAAGTAATGCACCCAATTATCTCTCTTGCCGAGCATTCAGAGCACCACATTTGTACAAATGGTTCTAATTTTGAAGACAAAGTGGGCGTGTTTCACCCAAGTAACTGAAATGAATGCTACTAAACCCTAATTTTGTTAAGAAAATATGCGGTCTTATTTTCCTACAATCTTTTCATGCTATTACATTGTTGTAGTATTCTCTTCTCTTCTCTATTATAAACTATTTAAAGGCTATGTTCCTCACAACCTTCTTATTATCCGTTTTTTTACAGTCTCAAATTTCATATTTTATTAATATATTTTGACCAACAACATTTAAATAATTATTTGTAAATAGATGAGTTTTGTTTGTTTGTTTTTTTTTTTTTCTGAGTTTTTCTTTGGTCTACAACCATTACAAATTTATTAGTTATAACAAAAAAAAATAAAAATATGTTCATTATTTTGAGCTTGTGGAATTATGTATCAAAAGAGTACAAAACTAAATCACCATCCATTGTAATCAAATATTGGGTATTCAATTTATATAGATAATTACTTAAAATTAATTAACAATTGGAATTAGTTTTTTTGACAAATGCTTCATGGGCTACAAGAATTTTGTGCTCCCCATCTTCAATAGCATGTTGTAGGAATTATTTTTCAATACTAGAATGAAATTTATTGTTAGTAAATACAATCTAATGTATAATTTTTTGCTGTCTCAAATTTCATATTGTATTTATACATTTTGACCAACAACATTTAAACAATTATTTGTAAATAGATGAAGTTTTTTTCCATGAATATAAGAGCTTTTTTTGGCCTTCAACCACTACAAATTTATTAGCTATAACAAAAAAAATATGCTCATTATCTTGAGCTTGTGGAATTATATATCAAAAGAGTACAAAACTAAATCACCATCTATTGTAACCAAATATTTCATATTCACCTTATATAGATAATTATTAAAATTAATCAACAATTGAAATTAGTTTTTTTTTTTTTTGACAAATGCTCCATGGGCTACAAGAAGTTTGTGTTCTCCACCTTTAATAGCATGTTGTAGGAATTACTTTCCAATGCTAGAATGAAATTTATTGTTAGTAAATATAATCTAATGTATAATTTTTATACTTTACCTCAACACTATATGAATTATCGCTTACTTATATTTAATGATATGCAACATAAAGGTGGTAAAATGATATGATATAATATTAAAAGAGAGAGAGAGAGAGAGAGAAAAAAGGTGGATACTAAGGTACATATGGAAAATGGATAAATAAGGGATATTTAATAGAACATAGATATATCTCATCAAAAGTTAAGGACATCCTTGCACCTTGGTCAAGTTGTATGATTGATTTTGTAGTAAAAGTAAATTTAAACATGGATGTTGATGTCCATGTAGATGTAAATGTCATTTCATATACTTATGAATGTGTTATCCATGAATATACTCTAAATATATTACATTAATGTAAAAAAATACCTGAGGATGGTTTCTTTAAATACATGTCCAAACAAATAACTTAAGGTTTTTGCATTCTAATTTTAATTATAGAAGTGATTTCATAAGAACATCAACATGAGAGTGAAATGATGTAAAATGAAAGTGGAAAAGTTTTAGGGTATGTATTTTTACTTTCTAATTTGGCCCTACTTTGGTGAGTATAAATAGATATGTTTGCATAGGTGTCAATATAAAAAAAAGAAAGAGAGAAAAGTAAGCTATAATTAGTTTAAAGGATATTAGTTTTATAGATCAATATAGACTAAGTTATTGAAGCAAACTAGTGTCACTATAAGACTATAGTAAATTAAAATAAAATCAATAAATAATATGTTCCTTCAAGCTATGTGTACTATGAAAAAATACACATAAATCAAGAAGAGAGAAAATAATGATTAAAAATGTAGTGTAATCATGTATTTTTGAATTTTATAATTTTAAAAGACATGGTATGAAAATGAATATGAAGTGTAGGGTTTATAGAAAAAAAAAAATTCTTGTCCCAAATTTTTTATTAATCCTTGTGTTTGATGTCAATGCTTTGTGACAATTGTTGAATTTCCTTGTTGAACCCTAGGATATGTTCTATACCATAATTTTTAAGTGTTTATGTCTCTCAATTTTTTTAGAACTCATATTATGTGTTGCCACACATTTGGGCTCCACCATGTGTATTTGATTGTCATGCAACTAGGAAAATCCCCTTGGCCATAGCCCTTGAAGCTATCTGCTACATTCCAAATAGTTAATTATTAAGCACAATCATTTACACTATAGTTATATTATTTATTATCCTCATTTCCTACTTGAGGCCATGCTCTAGTAACTAGCCTATGAAAAATGTTTGATGGGATGCATTAATATCTTACTTTCATAATCAGTACCTCCATAATATTAAAATTTATATTGTCATATGTGACTATGGTGGGTTCCACCTTGGTAGGAAGGAGAGGAAGACAAAATTAAAATATGGAAATACTGTTTTGATGCTATAGATACTATATCATAAAATTTTGAAGAAATAACTATGCATATTTATCATGTGGCACTTCTATGTCACCACACATGCACCTATTTACCCTTATATTAAGTAGGTGAACCATCCCATTCATGGGTGTATTGAGTCATTTTCATATAATAGAAAGACACATCATCTATTGATTGAAGTAAAAGTACTTATTATAGTCTAGGTAGAGGTGATGGCTATGTAGGACTAGTGGCTTTGAACATGTGCAAGTGGAACTAGTTAAATTCTAAAAGTATATCTATAACAATGGGGAGTTGATAGTATAGTGCTTGGCTATGTAATAGTAATCCACTAGTTAAAGAACAAATTTATATTATGTGATGTGTGCCACCATTGATATAAAGAACTACCAACAAGAAACCAAAAATTTATATCAAGAGATCCTTAATTATATTAACCTATCCATTGGAACTTATGAATATCCATGTTTCCATCAATATTTATTGCTCAAATAGGCTAATAGTGATGGGTGTGAGGCTTCACATTCAAAAATAATGTGTCAGATCAATCATGTAATATATCAAATGAATCAAGCCCTATCTCATAATTGGTAACATATTTTAGAGATGAAGAAAAAGGTCTTTGCAACTCTTTGAAGCTCTATTGGAATTCAAGGAGTACAACTACTGAAGGTATATTTTAGAATATGCATTGAATGGCATGTGATAATACATACTTTTTGTTAGTTAAAGAAAATAAGTTCAATTTTTCTATGAGTTTTTTTTTTGTTTTGAGTGCATTACTACGTCTCCTACATTTAAACTCTTTTTTTAAGTCATTTCTTCCAAAATAAAATCCTTAGTTGAAACTTACAATTTAAATTTTTTTGTCTATGAAATGGTGAAAATGTGGGATAGATGCTATCATATGCTTTAGGACATACAACACACCCACACTTCCAATTTCATTCAAGGGTAACCTTAAATATCTCAATGGAAAAGAGAAAGAAATCTTGTAATAGGGTTGTCCTAGGGGCTAAATATGATCTAATGAGGGGTTCACCACCAAGTCTAAACTTGCAAAAGATAATGAAATGTAAGATGAGATGCCAAACCCTAATGGAATGAAAACTAACACTTAATGACCTAGAAAAGTGAATGAAAAGCAGCAGAAAACTGTAAAATAGAATGTGTGTACTTGGAAATATGGAGAGGGCAGAATGGAGGACTATAACATTGGAAAATCTACTTTTATGAATGATTGGGATGCATTCACCAAGTTGGGAAAATCAATCCTATTTCTAGGAAACTGTGTAGGAACAAAAATCTACCAAAAGGGTATCCAAATCTACAAAATCATAAAAAATGACTAGAACTATGACTCATTCACCATCTTCAAAGTGGTGAATCAGTCTAGTTGGGCTATTCTATAACTTCAAAGCATAATCCTATTCTTTTTTGTCTGGTCTATCCTTCCTAAGTGGTTTTTTGAGTCTGAATCTCTGATTTGTAACATGTAGGTCTTATCCAATGCTCTCCAAGGCTTGGTGACAACTTTGATATCTTTGAATGATTTGAAAATTTTCTACAATCTTTCTCCTTAGGAAATACACAACCTAAACCTGCAAATCACACACAAAGGAGAGGGGAAAATGTTGTTGGGTTAGTGGATAGGGGTTTTCCCTGGTCAAACCCCTTGTTGGTAACTAAACCTTGAAATGAAACCAAATATAAATGGAGAATGATGAGTGAATAGAGGAAATTGTTGCAACTCACCAAACCCTAGCAATAAAGTGCTACAAATATATGCTTGAGATGGCTACAATGGATGTGGTTCTTGAATCTTGCTTGAATGATGTTGATCTTGCATGAAACACTTGCTTGAATCATAAAACCTTAAACCATAATTGTTAGCACAATAATACACATGATGCATGAAATCTTTGACATGATGATTAATGCTTGAAGAATTCTCTAAAATGTTTGATAATATACCCCTGGATGCTCTTGTGAATGCTTAATGACTAGGTGTGAATATGAGTGAAAGAACCTTGTAGTTATACTTAATTATGCAAGAATTCTCAAAATTACAACACAAGTCAACATCAGATCTAGCAAAATAAAATCCCAACAAAAATTTGAATTAATTTTGATTTTGGGCATGGGAATCATTCACCCAAGGTGGTGAATGAGCCCCATTAGGCATAATGTATGGGACCAAAAAACAAAATTTCTTAGAAATGTGTGGAAATTAGTTCAAGACCCAAAAGCCTAGGTGGGACCCATTCGCCCAAGGTGGCGAATGAGTCCTAGATCACTAAATTTGGGTCACACAAGCTAGAAAAACTTGAATTATGATTGGTTAATTATTGGTGTCAAGATTATCCTAAAAAAGATGCCATAAATGAGGCCTGTGGATGCAAAATAGGGCCAATTAAAGCATAAGAAAGCCCAATTATTGATGAAAAGCATAGAAAAGTGTGAAATTGTTTTATGACACATTAAAACACTTTAAATAAGGAAAGGTTAAGATTTATTTTGATTAAAAAGAGGTTCATTAAGCTGAGTTAATTAATAAAACCTTAGAAAAGTGTCAAAGCATGTTACAATACTTCACAACACTTTAACAAGGTACCATTTAAATGCATTAGTTCACAAGGGCCTAAGACCTAATGTGAATATTTTAGGCATATTACAACACTAAATCAAGGCCAAGATAAGGGGACCCTTTTTCTTCATTACATCTAGCCCCCACTTTAGTGAGAAGAGGAACTTGCTTTCAACTCGCACTAAAGTAGACCAAATGCAATAATCACTAGGAGGGAATTCAAATGTACCAATGCTCACAAGATAGGACAACCATGACCAAGGGGGTTGCACAAGCCCCCAGGACCAAGGTCTTATGGCAAACCAATAGAAGCATAAGGGAACACACATGAAAGTGGTAAAGAGAAACAACAAAGCACAAGCATGCACTATCAAAAAAGATGAGATGACATGAAAAGGAAGAAGGGGTAGATCAAGATTCAATTGTTTGTCCAACATGATGTGGATCAGATCTAGGCTATTTGTACAAAAAAAAATGCATACTCACTCTATGGCAACAAAACTCCTGGTTTCCCATTGGGTGATTAGTCCAAAAAGGTGAGACACATACACTCATAGGTGGTATGTACTCAGACATACATAGAAGTGGATATGGGGAAAGTCATGCCTTGGTCGGGCTTCCCACTCAATCCATACCAAAGCTATACATCTTGATAACTTTAATAAGGTTTCACACAAAAATAGCTTTCAAGCTTCATGAGACAAGCAAAACTTCGTATGCTTGGAGCTCATGAACAAACTATTGGATGTTATGTCTATATTGCTAATATGTGGTTGTCATTGATGTCAACATTATTAGCATTTGATGTATTGAAGGCTATATATGTCGAGGATATTGAGAAAATTGTAAAAGGAAGTTTTATAGGTTTCTAGTGGAACTATGAAGGTCATGAAGGTGTCTTGTTCTGCACTTTGAAGATCAATTGTTGTGGACTAAAGGGTTTATTTTTTATTGCATATAGTCCATCCACCGGAAGTATCAGAGGTCTGCATGAATATTTGTTCAAGTTATGAATATTTTTGTTCGGATAGTGTTTTTGTGGTCTTTGTTAGTGTTCTTGATTAAATTTGGTATAATTCTAGTAATTCAAGTTGTTGTGGATGTCTCTCTATTGTTTCTTGGTGTTCTTGGATTTTTTTAGATAGTGCTTTATCTTTTTGTGCATCCATGTTAATCAATGTGCTTGTGGTCAAATATTTTTCTTTGTATGTTCAGTTTTCATATTCTTGGCTGACATGATGGGTGTAACATGTTGTGGATCCTTGGAGATTAAAATTTGAATGTTTGGCATGCTCGAGGATATTGTTTTGGGTCTCATCATGATATTAGTTGATGGTGTTAGATCCACATTAAAAATTTATTTGTAAATTTGGGATGACATTGAAAATATGTTTTATATTTCTAGCTGACTAAGTTGTTGATGTAATCTCATGTTACAGATATATAAGAGTGATTGCTTCATCAATGTAAAGTGTGCTTTGTATGCTGCCATGTGTGTATGTGTGAATATTATTTGATTGCAAAGTAGAGTGTGAAGAAGATTGAGTGAAGTATGAAGAAGTTTGAGCGAAGAGTGAAGAAGGTTTTTTTTGTGCTTAACTGAAATTGTAATCAGGCTTGTGTAGAAGCTATTTTATCAATTCACATTTTGGATGGTTTTAATCCAATCCCTTCCTTAGACAATGAGTCCTCTTTTGTATTTGAGCAGTGTGCCTTAATGCATGTGCATTCCCATTATATCTTTCTTTATACTTTTAACAAAGTATAATATTGTGGATTAGCCTCCACCATGGTTTTTCCCCTAACAAGGTTTCCATGTAAAGATCTTGGTGTTCTCTATGTTTCTAATGTGTTGATTGTTTATGGTTTATTATTTATTCATTAGATTTGAGATTGAGTTAAATAAAGTTTGAAAAGGTTTAAATATTTTGTGACTATTGATTCACCCCCCTCTCTCAGTTGTTTGTCCTTGTTTTTCCAACAATTGGTATTAGAGAAGGTTCCTCTAAAGAATTTTAAAATCTTGCAGTGATCTGAGATGGAATCATACAAGAAGGGAAATCCTAGATTTGATGTAACAAATTACTCATTGTGGAAAGCTAGGATGGAGTGTCATTTGAAGTGTATTGGTGAAACCTTCTAGAAAATTACAAAGAATCAATATGTTATTCCTCATAATGGTCCTTTCACTATTGATGAGATTAAAGAGGTTGAGAATAATGTCAGGGCTATGGAAGATTTGTTGAGTGCTCTAATAGATTCAAAAATGAAAAATGCGTTAGGTCTGAAGATAGCTCATGAGATGTGGATGAAGTTGGAAACCTTGTATGAAGGAGATGTACATGTGAAGATGGCTAAGCTATAGATTTTGAAAGGCAAGTATGAAAATATGAAGATGGGTGAAGATGAAAATATTTCTTCTTTTATGCAAAGAGTAAATGAACTAGTGATGGGTATTAGATGTGCTGGTGGTACCTTGGATGAGGAAGAAATTGTGGCCAAAGTGCTCAGATCATTGCTTCCCTCCTACAAAGCAAAGGCTCATGCTATTCAAGAAACTAGATCATTGATGAATGTGACAAGGGATACACTGATTGGTAAACTTGTTGCCTTTGAGTTGAGTGAATTTGGTGATTCTATTCCTAAGATTGAAACTACATTTAAGGCTACTATATCTGGAAGAAACAAGCAAAGATATAATTCGGGAGAATGTTCTAGAAAGATATCCAAATATGATGAAGAATTGAAATAGCTTGAGGATAAAGAAAGAGAGGTAGAAGAATTGGAAGCACTGATTGTAATGAGAGAAGGTAGAGGAAAAGGTAAGTATGAAGGAGTGTTTCCTATTAAATGTTTTTATTGTAGTAAAATAGGTCATTTTGTATGAAGGTGTCCTGAAAGAGTTCCTAGATCTAAGCCTAACAAATCTATATTCCAAAAGAAATGTTACTTTGTTGAAGGTGTGACTAATGATGAGTCTGATAAAGATAATGGAAATGAAGATATTGGGTTTTCATTGCTATCAAGGAAAATAGTCCTCTGGCTATTGAATCTGCTAAAGTTGAGAAAGCTTTTGTAGCCCGAATTGAAGAAAAGGATGAGTGGGCCATTCATAGTGGATGCTCACATCATATGATTGGTGATAAAAGAAAATTTGTAAGTCTAGAGAAGTATGACAATGGGGTTGTAAGATTTGGAGATAACAATGCTTGTGTGATTCATGGTAGAGGATCTATTTGTCTTGGTGGTAAGCATAACATTGATGGTGTTCTTTATGTTGAAGGACTGAAGCATAACCTATTGAGTGTTGGACAAATGGTGGATAAGGGATATGATCTTGAGTTCAAAGATGGAAGATATAGGATATATGGAAGTTTTGGAAATGTAATTGCCTCAGGTAAACAAATAAAAGGTAATATTTTTCACCTAAATGTTGCTAGTGAAAGTTGTTTAATTGCTCAAGTAGATGAAAGTTGAGTTGTTGTAAAGGCATGCTGCAGAAATTTATAAGAAATATCATTGACTTGGTGTATTTTCTTGGTTTCTCCCATGTGGCTTGATTCATTCTCCAATTTCATATGTTTAGCTTAGATCTTATTGCTGTTTAGTTAGTTGTTTGCTTTATTTGGATAAATCTTAGGAATGCTGTTGGGTGATTGTGAAAATTCCTGCATTTTTTATGATCCCTTAGTCCATACTTTTTGCTGTTTGCTGAAGGTAGATAGTTGTGCAAAGTTAGCCTGGACTTAATTTGAAGCTGCCCCAAACATTCATTTTTGATTCATGCATGTATGTGGTGGATGAAGGATGAAATATCTGCAGCCCTTAGAAGATAGCACAATTTCCATGCTACTGTGAAATCCCTGGTTAAGTGGGATATTGTTTTAAGGAATTGTCCATTGTAGGAACTCCATTGTCACTATTCATAGCAAGCTTCAGACTTAGGAACTTTTCCTCTTCTTTTCCCTTTTTCCTTTTTTTTAGTAACTGACCTATACTAAGGTTCATTGCACATTGTAAAGCCAAATCCAACAACTAAATGGAGTTCAAGATTGCTGTTTGAACCTACAGCCAACTCATAATAGCTTTATCCTAAGAATTCCATTCCAAAATCCAACTTCATGCTTTGTGTCCACACTTTGTATTTTCTGTAAGACCGCCTTGCGATTCCAGCAAATCACATCAAACTACTGAGGTATCTAAGCACTGTCATGACCTGACACCCGAGAGACCTTGGGATAGTGTTCTAGATGAAAGTTAGTTATGGTATAGAAGGCTATGTCATGTGAATTTTGATAACATTATCAAAATAAGTTCCACTCAAGCAGTAAGAGATCTATCTAAGCTAGTGAAGCCTGCTAGCACAATTTGCAAAGAGTGTTAGATGGGAAAATAGACTAGAGTTTCTTTTTAGAGAAAACACCATCATTCAAATGGATTGCTAGAGTTGGTACATATTGATCTATGTGGTCCCTCTAGAATCAAAATTCTCCATGGTGAAAAGGTACTTTATGTTTCTTATTGATGATTATTCTAGAATGATATGGGTTAACTTCTTCAGAGAAAAATGTGAAGCATTAGAAAATTTCAAAAGTTTCAAAGCTATGGAAAAAAATGAGAAAGGTCTAAAAATCAAATGCTTAATGTTAGACAAAGGTGGTGAATTCACCTCCAAGGAGTTTAATTCTTTCTGTGAAGAACATGCAATTAGAAGACAATTATTTCCTCCCTGAACCCCTGAATAGAATGGTGTTGCAGAAAGGAAGAACAAAACAATTCTAGATGCTACTAGAACAATGATGATTGAAGGAAATGTACCTCACATCTATTGGAGTGAAGCACTGAGCACTGTTGTGTATACTTTGAACTGGGTAAATGTAAATGGTAATTCTAGTAAGACTCGTTTTGAACTATTGTTTGGTTATAAGCCTACTGTTAAATATTTCAAGATCTTTGGAAGCAAGTGTTACATCAAGAGAGATGAAAATATAGGAAAGTTTGATGCAAGAAGTGATGAAATAATATTTCTAGGTTACTCTACTAGAAGCAAGGCCTATCAGTGCTATAATAGAAGATTAAGAAAAATGGTTAAGAGTGCAAATGCCAAAGTTAATGAAGACTCTGCTAGATCATCTAGATATTGTGATTATGATTCAGATGAAGACAATACAAACAAAGGGAATAATTTTTAGACAAAAAATCAACTTCAAATTGTGCCATATGTTTCGGAAAGACAACTTCAATTTGTTCTAGTAAATCAAGATAGTTAAGAAGAAGAGACAAGTTCAAGTGTAGAAGAAAGAACAGAATAATATTTTTTTTGAGAGAATCCTAAAACTCTAAGGTATGTAAAGCTGAATCATTTTGAAAATCAAATTATAGGAGATAAGAATAAAGGTGTGCAAACTAGAAGAAATATTACAAAAGAGTATTGCCTGATTTCCAAGATTGAACCTAAAGATGTCAAAGAAGCCTGCAATGATTAACATTGGATGGAAGCTATCAAGGAAGAATTGATGCAGATTGAAAAGAATGATACATGCATACTTGTTCCTAGACCAAAAGATAAGAATGTGATTGGTACTAAATGGGTCTTTCAGAATAAGTTGAATGAACAAGGTGAAGTCCAAAATAAAGAAAGACTGATATGTAAAGGGTATTCTCAAATGGAAGGTATTGATTTTGAAGAAACCTTTTCCCTTGTTGCTAGAATTGAAGTCATAAGGTTATTTCTTGCTTATGTTGCATACAAGAACTATAAATTCTATCAAATGGATGTGAAGTCAAATTTTTTGAATGGTGAGCTAGAAGAAGTATATATTGAACAACCAGATGGATTTCAATTGACTGATAAGGAAGACATGGTTTTCCAATTGAAGAAAGCTTTGTATGGACTCAAGAAAACCCCCAGAGCCTAGTATGCTAGATTAAACAAATACTTAATAAAGCTTGGATTCAATAAAGGTATTCCTGACAACAACTTATATTTCAAATTGGATCATGATAAAGAATTAATTATTGAGGTCTTTGTTGATGACATTATTTTTGGAGGAGATGATAATCTATGTATGATGTTTACTGATGAAATGAAGAGTGAATTTGAGATGAGTATGATTGGAGAGATGAAGTTCTTTCTAGGATTGCAAGTTACTCAGTTAGATAAGGGAATCTTTATATCTCAGTTAAAATATGTGAGAGAACTGCTGAAGAATTTTAGCATGGACGACTCAAAAACTATTTGTACTCCCATGGTAACTAGATGTAAGTTGACATAGAATGATGATTCTCCTAAAGCAAATCAAACAAGATATAGGTCAATGATGGTGGATTGCTCTATTTAACTAAGACCAAACTAGATATTATGAATGTTGTATGTATGTTTGCTAGATTTTAGGCTGATCCAAAAGAGTCTCATGTGACTGCTATTAAGATAATTTTTAGGTATCTAAAAGGAACAATTGATTTTGGGCTTTGGTATCTTAAGGATGATGATATTACATTGAATGCATATACTGATGTGGATTGGGTAGGAGATTTAGATGATAGGAATAGTACTAGTGGTGGTGTCTTCTTCCTAGGGAAGAAGTTGGTGTCTTGGTTGAGCAAAAATTAGATTC
>VDFB02368694.1:0-12473 GCA_007258455.2 Sequoia sempervirens | reverse complement strand
CTCCCTCCTATTAAGGTGGAGTTGGCATTGGAGAATCTGGTGGGGTGTTTTTGCATGAAGGATGATGTGTTTCAGTCTCTAACTCTCCTATTGAGGTGGGGGTTTTGGAGTTGTTGGTGTTCTTTTTTATGGGTTTTATGGTGTTCTACACCATTAATATTACTATCTCTCTTGGATCAATGGTATTTTCTCTAAGAAGCTACTTTTCTAATGCCTGGTTGATACAAAAGGTGTCTTTGTTTACCTAAGGGTCCTAGGTCCTAGTTAAATTAGGGTTGTATAGGGACCTTGGTCCCTTATCTTCTTATTTGATGCAGCTTGTGTAGTCTTGGTTTTTTTAGTTATTTTTGTTGTTGGGATGTTGTTGGTTTGCATATTATCTTGTATCCAACTTTCTTTTCTTTCACAGGGTTACGAGTCCATTCAAAACTGATTTGCAATGGGTTTCGAGTCCCATCAAAACTTGTTTTACCCCTAATAAAACAAAAGTACAATAGATATAGATGGTACTAGAAAATCCTTTAAGCACCTTAAGAAAAAGTAAACAACAATAGATTATGACTACCCATAGAGTACTTCATAAAAATAATAGGTCCAATCTTTCTTTTCCTATAACAAATGCAATTAAATGGAAGCTAGTACATAATTAACCATAAAATATCATTTCACAAGGTAACTCAAACAAAACTTTGGGGAAAATTTAGAATTCAATAATGTAAATTATTGTATTTATATCAATATTAAAGAGTGGTTGTAACACCTAATCTAGTCATACATATTTCAACATATATCACTTTGTCAAAGATTCATAGGTAATTAGATTAAAAAATGAGAAACAACCAATACCAACTATGTGTCATTTGTTAAACTTCTCAAGGCTATAATTTGTATATCCATGTATTTAGGATGTGTAATTCAAGTATGGTTGTCTAATTTTTTTTTATCCAAAGTTCTAAGAAATTATTGATGCGAATCTTAAATAACCCTATTGTTTTCTTATAATTTTGACAACATAGGAAAATTTGGTAAAATTATTTATAAAAGAAACATGTGAAAGATTCAAACATCACATAACCTACTTGCATATCATACAAAATGTTGGAATAGATGGTCTCTCCCCTTGTAAAATTTGGTATGCCCTAATATATAAGCCTAAGAGATCCTATTTGGTTTCATATCCTATAATAATTTTATGCTATTATCAACAACTCATTTCAGATAATGTCAATTATCCAAGTTTAAGATGTGAAAATAAGGACCTATGGATTATGGGCCCATAATGTAACTTATGTTTTAAAAAATCTAGATCTTAATTATTTTAAATAGACCTAAATGTAAATGGAAATTAGCATAAATTTTCAAATTTGATATAAATAAAATTTTGACAGCTATTATAATTATCATGCCAAAAATATTTCTCTTTAACATAAGTTCTCCAAAAATACTCTAAAACCTTGTAATCATGTAGCACTAAACCATTTACCATTCCATATGCAAACCTATTAGAATGCATATTCATATATTCTCTAACTATTGAGAATCACTCAAATTTTTCACCAAGTGTCCTTTTTCTACTATGGGCTAAGCCTTGAACTTAGAGGTATTTTCCAGTACATCATCCTATGATCAACTCATTCAAAGACCATATAAAATTTTAATGTATTATTATTATCAAGTAATTGTACGATATTTACATAACTAATTTCAACATCTTAATTGAATCCTTTTGTGGCTAAAAACTCTGGAAAAGGTTTGTTTTCATATTACAATTCACATGGAAAGCTACATAGGCACCATTCTTGTTGGGAATTTTGAAAATTAGCTTTCATATAAATAGTTCATAAAAAACACTTGTTAACGACTTAATGCAATAATTGGAGTTGCATACAATTAGAAATTTCACTCTTTTGATTTTAATAGCTTACTCTTCTTAATACAAAGTGCTTTGAATGGTTTTTAAACTCTTTATTAAATAAACACATAGGATTCAATAATCCTACTTCTTGGAGACATGTAGCCTCTATTTTCCTACATATATGCCACCTAACCTACCTTTGATATCATGGTACATCAAATGTGCTACAAAATTCACCTTTCTTTCCATTCATAATATCATTCAAGGTACCAAGATCAAACATCAAAATAAATGCATTGTTCCACTATTTCTTATAGGAACAAAACACATCATTAAATTTTTAATATTTTAGACAAGAAAATGTGTGGAACTCTATGTTTAAAAATTAGGATCCACCATCTCATTTCCCCAATTATCTTTACTAGCTAAATCATGAAGTTTAAGTTAAATGACACAAATAATTGATAGTTGGAAGGTGATGGAAACATATTGACTACATTGATAGCATAGTAGTGTGAACCCCTAACCTCATCAATAAAGCAAGATCATGTTTTGTATATTCCATTCCTAAAATTGGAACTAAGACAATTTCTAAGTAATGGATGATGTGGATGGTGTGTGAGGTGAATTATCTCATTTCTCCATCTCTTGCGAAGGATGTTGCTAAATCCTTCACTTTTAATCTCACAAATCAATCTACAATGCTCCTTCCCCTTATCTTTGTGAACATTAAATCTAATTTTGATAATTTATTTTAAGAGACTTGGTATCAGATGACACAGTATCAACATTAATTGGAAACATCACAATATCAACATCTAAAGCCACACCACTTTTATTGCTGAAATAAATTAGACAAGCAATCCTTAGGTTCCAACTACTTTTAGAATCCTTAACCATATTCTCCATTTGGATAGAATCTTATTATTTTACTTTTACTCTTTAACTACTTCACCTAGATGACCAAGAACTACACATGTGGAGCCTCCATATTGAATCAGAAAAATATTGTACCTTTCTCTATACACATATTCTAAATTGGAAAAGTATTATCATTGATCAACTTTATTTATGTTCACAAAATTTAGTTCCTCAATATTAGCCATGTTTAGTTTGACTCCTACCATGATGGCTCTGTGACACATGGCCATATGCATTTCTACAATTTTGACTCCTACAATTTTATTGGTTGCTTCAAGATTTTGATCATATGCTATTTCTAAGCATGAAAATTAAAAAACAATGTCAATTTCCTTGTCTCATTTTAAACACAAGAATGATCATTATTCTTGTTTCCTTGTAACAATGATTTTGTAACCACAAGTAGAAAGAGTCATCTTCCCCTTACAGACATGTCAAGCTAATGAATCATTTTCTACATCTTTTCAATAGTATTTTTAGAAGTTAAAGTAGTGTACACATGTATAGAGAACATTAATAGATCCATAAATCCAATTAAATGTAATTCCAATTTAGTTCAAGATCCTCTAGCCACATAGACGATGATATATTCACCCTTGAAGTACTGTGTTCAAAATAAAACATATTTTTTGAAGTGCATGCATCACCTAAAAATCCCTTACTATCTCTAATCTCCAATTTCAACTAACAAACACCATTGAGATTATGATGATAATATTCCTTTTAATTGGCCTATTTTCCTATTGTAATTTATTTTTCCATTTGGATTCATGTTTTCCATCCTAGGATAAGTCTGAAATCCCATTCAAATATATATTCAATTAAAACCAAAGATATGGTTTAGGAACTAGTGAAAGTTAATTTAATTGCCTTACAATGACATTCTACAATCATGAAATGTGGGTATATTTTCAAATCTTTCATGTTACCACTTTCATCCTCCCTTTACAATATATAAAGCAATGTGATAACCAATGTAATATCAAAATAGGGGTAGGGGGCCTAGTTCGATTAGTTAAAGTATCTTGTTGTAGGAAAGAGGTCACGAGGTTTAGTGTCCCTCTCATTACCTGGTACCTGATACTAGAATGCACTGCAGTTTATAGAAGGGGCTACTTGATGCCTACAATCTAAAAAAAATAAAAACAAAACAAAAAATTAAAATAAGTGAAAAAAAATAGATAAAGAAACTTTGGCATAGCATTTGTATCATTTATTATTTTCATTTCGTACTCTTCTTCTTCATAAAAAAGAGATCCTAACTAAACAAAGGAAATCTATATTATATTTATCGATGATGTGAAAGATCTTGCACAAAAACAGGTTGTGTTGGACAGTTGAATGTTCCCTCAAATGAAATAGGAAATCCATTTTAGCACCAACCAACTACCTTAATCAAACCATGAAATATTTAAAAAATTATTGTTATGAGGTAAAAGCTAGTGTTAGGAGAGGTGGTGGATGAGAAAAGGTAAAATATGGAGGAATATGTTGTAACAATAGCCCTAACGAAGAAGATAATTTATGCATAATTTTTTTTTCTTTTCATCATCATGCAAGAAGGATCACATAGAAGGTTAGAATCATATAAAGCAATAATGGAGATCAGATCAAGCATCATAATATCATGTTAGTTACATAATCCACCTATATACCTTGCTACATTAAACCATAACTAAAGCTACTAACTAGATTATACATACCTTCATGATTGAGTTTTGAGTTATCTCCATGTCCCTGCTTATTTTGGTCATGGTAGGGTGCAAACTAATCCCAACCAAGTGGATTCAACCCTATCGACCCATCAAAGTGGATTATGTGGCCCATGATGAGAGAGAGAGAGAGAGTTGTCATTCCACCTCGTAAGCTATGTGCAAAATGTCTTCCTAGTGACCTTCTTCCCAAGGTGTACCTAGCTATGGTAAGGTTATAATTCCTTTTTCAACAAAGCCATGAGGATTCATAGGGAGTTAGTTTTATCTACTTGAGCTTGTTGGGAATCCACCTTCATGTTGTCCATCTAAACAACTGAGCAACCAAGGGTAACCATTGTTAGCATGGAATGCTCCTAGAATATTGACCATCTTGAGCATAGTACTGCTTCTAGAATCTAGTTCATCTCAAGCATAGTTTTTCCCCTAGATTGTTGTCCATCTCAAGCTTAGTTCTTCCCCTAGATGACCGCCCATCATGAGCTTAGCACTGCCCCTAGACTATGATCCATATCAAGCATATTACTACCCCTAGTCTTTTGTCCGTCTCGAGCCTAGTACTAGTCCTAGACTACCATCCATCTCGAGAAAGTACTATTCCTTGCCCCATGCTTAGAATTGGGCCTAAAGTGGGTTCCCAACTAAAGCTTATTAAGTTCTCATCTTAGTTGCAGCCATGTATGGCATTACAAGTTATTTTTCTAAAATAAATACATACTCTTAGACTCCTTACGGTAGAGGGTAAGGTAACTCCTCATCCCATTGTATAGTATACCCTAATTATTACTATCCTTAAGGAGTAAATTTAAGATGTAAACTTGTAAAGGCTACATTTTCATAAGTCATCAAAGTATTCATTTAATTGAAAAGGATTTCCCTATCAATTAGTTGTTCATAACAACTATAACCACTTGGATGAATGATTGTTCTATCAACCAACCAAGCCATGGTTTTGAGTAGATTTTACCTAGAACCAAAATCTAGCATATTTCCATTTATTAGCATAGATTTGGCTAGCACCATTTCTTAAGGAAAAATTAGACCAGTAAGTCACTAAAAAAATGAGTTACTTTATTCCTTGTACCAAAATTTGACCAACATTGTTGATAAGAGAAAATAAACCCTTAAATTATATAGGAAGCATTGTTCAAGAGTGATTTATTGTGTTGTTCAATGAATTTAAGTATTGAATGTTGTTCCAATGTAATTAACATATTCCTATGGGTCTAAACCACCCAATAGACTAAACTTAATTGGAATTCATTAAATCCTACCAGAATGAGATGTCACAATCAATCCAAAGCTTACTATCAACACACCAACACCTATGGTTATTAGGCGAGAATCTATTTTAACTTATGAGACATCAATCTAAGTATGCATATATAATTGTATCACCTTTTCCAAATCTACTTAAGAGTAAGATATTAACTACTATTCTTTATATTTATAAACGTGACATACATAGACACTTGTAAAAAGGAATTTTCCTACCATTCTTCAGTCCTCACTAGCATGTTCTTTTTTTCTTCATGATTTTGAATCAGATTAATAACTCTATACTCCCATCCTTTGTCTATTCACTTGCTATCCTACTAGTTTAATTAGCCCCAATACAAATCAAGAAACTGATCACTACCCAATTTAAATATGATACAAAACCTCTAGCCATGAAGGTTATAATATAAGCTTATATGTATATCATTTCCCTAATATTCATAAATATTATATTAGTTAGAAGGAATCCTTGTAAATGTATAGAAAAGTAAAACTACAGCTTAATCGTTTAGTCCATATTTTTCTTTTTTTAGTAGCTAAGACTCAAAAATAATCTCATTTAACTATTGTACTAGTGCTACCTTAAGAATTCTATAGAGTTAAGTTTCTTGTAGTTGTAAGAATTTACTTCTATTTTATTTTAAATCTTGAAAAAGAGTGAAAGAAACATGCCAGGTAAGGGTTTGAACAATGAGGGAGCAAAAGAATCAGCACTAATTTTTAGAGACTACACAAGATGCCAAGCTAAGGAATGGAACAACATAATTATATTTTGTAAAATGGTAACCCACATTAGAGTAGTAGTCTATATCACCTCATTTTCACATATTATAATGCATTATATTTTAGTAGTTATTTGTGCAACCTAGCAATGATATGCTTCAGTTTTTGCCCCTACCCCTTATGTAATTTATCAGTTATCCTAAGTCAAGAAATGCCATTGTCCAATAAATTATCAAACAAAACTCTAAAAGAGGGTGAGATGGAAAAGACCATTTTCAAATGTTTAGAAGAAATTAATGATTCTAAGGCCAAGATAGTTTTACATTAAGGTTATAGTATCACAAAAGATTAATTGCAAAAAAAGAAAGGAAGAGAAAACTAGAGTTTGTGATGTCTTGAAGAAGCAAAGTGGAATTCCCTAGTCATATAGCTCTGGTCTCCTCTTCAAAACTTGTATAGACCCTTGAAACAACCATGTCCTTGTTTTTATTTCTCTTCCCATCAATTCTATCTCCTCAAATGAGACTTCTACAGGTCAATTGAAGGAAAAGAGGGATGAGTTTCTCCATGGCATGCTAGTCAAAATTATTTCCTACCATTGATGGTTATTGCAGGAATTTCCAAGCCTCTTAATGCTTTTTTTGTCCTCCTCACCAAGATTCTTCTTCCTTGGTCAAGATCTCTTCCTCTACTGCTATGTTACACCACCTTCTTCTCCCATGAAATCATCTCTATCTTTTTCCCACATCCTCTTTTTTTTCATATTTGTTCAATGGAAAACTTTATTTCTTTTTTCAATGGTTCGATGGAGTATTCTTTATTTAACGCCACTCCACATTGCATTTGATATAAATGGTGAATTTTTTTTATTCATGCTTTTAAATCATTTTTATTTAATACTTCATAGCTCCTTACTTTTTGGTTTATTATTTATTATTTTTGTTGCCTATATCTTGGTTTATCTGTGCCCAACTTCAAGATTTATTTTAAATGTGAACTAATTTATTTAGGTAGTGTAATTTATTTAATTAGCCCATACCTTTATAGTTTTATTTTATTTATTTTAATTAGATATGTACTTATTTATTTTAATTTATTTATAGTATGTTATCTATTACCATTCCTATTGAATTTAGCATATCAAGCAAGATCCTTAATTTAGCTAGAACTATATAGATTATCTTGATGACTCTTCCTAGTCGGAAATGAATAACTATGACAATTATTATATTTCTAAGGCCCTGGGTTTGAATGAACCTTGGGTTGGTGGTGTTGGTTATATTTTTATAACCAAACTTAATCTCACCAAATTCCTATGAATTTTCCACAATTCAATGATAAGCAAAGGCAAGGATTGGCCAACAAATGAGTAAGGATTACTAGGCCCTTACTTATACTCTTCAGGATCTATGAAACCCAAGAGGGTGATCCTGATAATGTTAACAAAATATCCTCTTACCATTTTACCTTGAACATTAGAACAAACAGATGTATTCCTATCATATGCAAATAGATAAATTCCCTCAAGGATTTGGCTAACCCTTAAGAAAATTGTTATCTAAAGCAAGGAATAAGTGATATCTCATATTGGCATGTTATAGTTAAATTTTTTAAATGATTTTCATTCTCATTTTGTTCTCTTGGTCAAGTGTAGGGCTATCTCATTTACATTCAAGATAACTAAACAATTAGACTAGTGTTTTATCTTCAGGTAACAGAGTCACACTTGTAATGATCTATAATACACTAGCAATTCAGACTTAGCATTTATGGACTATTGACATATTGCATTACAATATTTAACTCACTGTGTCAAAAACAAAACTACTTAGCAATCCCAAAATCTTCTCTCACAAACCTATGATATTATTTAAGCATTTAATCAATTCCTTGAACCAAAGTAGAAATAAAATTACTCATTCAACCAAAATGATTGAAGGTAAACAAAAAGATCCTTAATAATTTAATTTATAATTTGGAAGACAAAATACATAGGAGAGAATGTGCTTTCAAACTTGCATTTTCATTTATATATTGTTGCTACTGTAAAAATAATTAAGTTCATTACAAATTAGCTTATACCCCAGACCTCATACTATTCTATTAATCTATGTGTGAATTTACAAATTTCTCTTACATGACCTTAGTTTTCAATCTAGATCACCCGAGACCAAAAATTTGAACTGTTGTAACTGACCCTTAAATCCCATTTATAGAACATGGGAGCAACAAGCATCAAGACAAATTAAAATTTTAGTCACATTTACATTTCACACTTAATTTCATTTCAATTTCAAAGATCCATAGATGGTTATATTTTCACTTCCATATGGAGGGAAATCACAAAAGAAAAAAAACCCATATCGTCCATTGAAGAAGATCAACCAACCTTCCAAAAGGCATATTCGTTGTTGCAGTAGCACCAAAATATTTTGTCCATGTCAACCAAAGAAGTTTTCCATGTCAACACCCAAGACAAGAAATTATATGCTCATTGAAGAAGGCACACCTACCGTCATAGTAGAGGTATCATCAAAAACAAAAAAGCACGAAACAAGACACTAACTCTACGATGGTTCGTCATCCTTAGAATCAGAGTATGCATACATCCCTCTAGAGCCTTTGTTGAAATTGGAGAATTTGTTTCACCATCATCAGATTTTTCTAGACTAGCCATTGCAAGAAGGTACTAGGAATACTCTAGATCATCTTCTACCTCATTCTCCATGGTGACATTAAGTTAATCCACACAAGAAACATAAGCCTCATGACCCTTATCCTTTTCTTCTTTTCTTTAGACTTAGCAAATTTATCTGCCTTAACCTCCTGCTTCTCTTTACTCTATTCCTTTAGGAACACACCACCAAGTGTGCTTTGACCACAAACAACAACCTTACTCCTTAGGTTGTAAGTACTCTTGACACCACCCTTCTTAGACTTATTACAAGCCTTCCTCTTAGCCCTTGGCTTTGCAAGAGATCTTGGTGTACCTTGTTCAATTTTAGGTATATAATTCTAAGGTTCTAGCATACTAATTCTCCTAGACCTTCTAACTGGTTGGATAGTCTCATTAGGCTTACTAATTCTCACAAAAAACAGAACAAGAGCTAACAACTTTTGATTGCAAGAAAATTTAACCGTGTTTTTCTCAAATTGATTTTGCAGAACAAAACCCTCAGACCCACACAATTATTATCAATTTAAGTGGAAATTGTAGGAAATTAAACTCTCACCACCTAAAAAATTCAAAACTCACAAGCCAACTAATGCATAATTAAAATAAAGCAGGCATGAATACCTAATTACCCTAAAAAACTACCTCAATATCTATGAATTTTCTTTCCTAAAACCTACACACTTCTTCTCTGGTTCTAAACCAATTCCTCAACTCTTGATGGTTGCAAATTGTGAAGAAAAATGGCTCAAAATCCTCATTAAGTAGAGAAATTGGAGTGTGTAGACATTAATGTTCAAAGGAGGCTTCATGTGAGTGAGTTGACAACCAGCCATCCAATTTTGAATCTCGGTCGTCGATCTGACTTGATTTAAAACATAATCAATGATGCTCCTCTACCATTGCTCCTTAATTTTACAACTTGTGCATTAAATATGGTGATGACACCTTAGAAAGTTGCCACATCACCATTTGATCTCATTATTCATCTCTTGTTTGATAGCCATCATGTATCGCTATTATATGGTTTGCCCTTCTTCAAGTAAATCAGCGAGGTGCTAAGAGTCAATGATGAGGGGAATATTCTCTTAAAAATTCTATGCTTTGGAATCCACTTGAAACCATGATGGACACACATGACGCGATGGGCATAATTCATAATATTGTAATCACCCATCACATATTTTCTTCACAATGGTCACAACACATCAGAGATGGAGAACCCCAAGTGACCAATCAAGACCTGTCATGTGTCCATAAGACAAGATCAAGGGCTAAGAAAGAATCACCCTCTAAAACACTTCATATCAGTGATGGCACACATGAAGATAGGACCTCATTGTGCATTGTTGATTCATAGCCAAAAACTTACAAGCAATCAGTGATGGTCAAAGAAACTAATGATACAAAGGATACTACCTATATCGCTCATCGCCACTTTGAAAACCAAGGTTAAAAATCCATCCACAATGAGTGATATGAAAGGGAAACATTCATTACACATCATGGATTCATGGCTAGTGATCAAAGGACAATATATGATGGTTGATGAACAAGGTGATGAATGAGAACATAAAGGGTCTAATCAACATGTTCTCACAAGATGTTTCAAAAAGGGGACCTCCTAGGACCACATAAGAAAAGGCCTCAAAGGACATAAAACCATTTTATTTAAAGGATGTAAAGGCCAAACAAGGTTGATCAATCAAACTTATAAAATAAAATAATCGTATGGCCCTAGGCACACAAAAATATTTGGTAGTGGGTAACGAGATATCCTAATCACAAGGGGCTATTCATTCAATAGACCTCCAAGACTCAAGTTATTTTTAACATGACTAAGGATGGGCATAGAATGTCAACAAAAAATTATAACATTTGCAAAGGGCACCAAACTTATGGGTTTTAAGGAAGCATTTTTAATAATACAAACCCTAAGGCATAATGATAGACAAAACCCTAAGCTCACAGATATGAAAATAACCAAATTTAGCTAGATTTTGAGGTCTACAAGAATTTTAGGCCCCATCATGGCTCCTGCTTGGAGGACATCTCTTTCTTTAGGAACAAAGCTTAATAAAACCAGAATCTTAGGGTTGCTAATTAACCACAAAGCAACCAAAACTAGACCACCAACAGTAGAACTAGACCAAAGCAAACCCATTACAAATGTATAATGTGCACCCCGATTTCAAATTTTCTCAAAGTTCCTCCTTTCCCCACATCCTCACCATTTGGTGGCCATCAATTCCTTAAAATTAGAACTCATTTCTTTTCTTTGTCAGTAAAACATTTATTTTGTTGTTCCTCACACTAGACTAAGGCTAAAATTATTACCATAAATTTCCCACCAACTAATCCTACTATGGTCACTGTGATTAACCATAATTTCCATGTTCTTGATCTTTCCATTGTCAACATTAACTCTTCCCAAATTAAAACTATCAATGTATCACTTCACCTTATTTAGTTCACAATCATACTCCACCAAATACTCGTCCAACTGGACTAGAAATTGAAAACATTCATATTCCACTTGATCATTAACACCATAAGGGTTGATATCAAATTCAGTTTAAACATCAAACTAAAAACCTTCATAAACACTCTACTCAAGATTCTCATCTAGAAACATACATCCTAACCCTTTGGAGTTACACTGCAACTCCACTTCTGATAACTCGAGATTGATAGAAAATTCATATAAACCCCGAGTCATCCTTGATTTCTATCCCATGCTAGATAAATTCACCTCGTGATGCAACAAATAAAATTTTCATACATAGGCATGTTCACAAACTGAGTTGCCATTCATCTAAGCACTCCATACTGTATACACTATCACATGCTCATTATTTCAAAAACATGATTTATTAAAATTCATAGATTTATTAAAATTCATAGTATTTCGGCCCCTACTCAAATTAGGGTCATCACTAGAAAGATCAATATCGATAACATCCCATGCATCAAAAAATATCCCCATGTTAGGCTCACTAATATATGTTGATTCAACCCTCCAATCATCATCTAGCTTGATGCAAAATGTTTCATAGGATGGCTCAAATAACTCAAAGCTAATAGGGTGAATAGCAAGGAATTTATGTTCCTCATCAATTAACAAGTATGTTGGCCTAGGTGTGAAAGGAACTTTACAATCTAAATGTTGTTTGTTAGCAACCAAACAAGCCTCTTCATTATTTTTCTCATCAATACATTCCTTGTCAAAAAAAATCATGTCCATGTTTTCAAATAAACTTGCATATTCCATCTCTGCTTCACATAGACAATCAGGAGCAACTAGGACATG
>VDFB02368693.1:119756-140771 GCA_007258455.2 Sequoia sempervirens | reverse complement strand
ATTTGCTCAGATTCACCAGGTATGTAAAGAAAATGCCTCTAAAAGGCTGAAACTACTGTTGCACATACCAAACAATAGCAATAAAATGCATAAACATGAACTAAGGAGCAGTTCACAGTCCCACCAGGCGTGCCAAAATTGTTATCACCTGAAATTGCACCCTTGTTGAACCTGGTGTTCAACACCTCAGTGTAACATGGGAAGACCTCTAAAGATGTGGGTTTCTTGTAAACAAAGGTCAACCTATGGAGAAGGTCGGCTTCCTTGTTGGGTCATCACCTAGAACTACTAATTTGGAAAGGAAAAGGGAGAAGGAGAATGCATAAAAATGAAAACTAAACTATGGTGATACACCGAACTGATAAGAACAATGAGACACTCAAGTTACACTTGAATACTGATGATGGATATGGGACTGCACAAGTTTCTGTAGATTATGCATAAGTACTTCACAAACAGGTTTGACATGCACACACTTTCAAGAAGGAAAAGCAGATTTTCACAAATTAAAAAGGCTCATGTGCAATTAAGTAAACACAGCTTGTAACCTACATAATACTACTTTTGCAAAGAAAGGCATGCTAACATGAGACAAAGCTATAAGGAAAAGAAATATTTCACAAAGTAGCTCGATGAATCACTAAAAAAATGTGCAATACTTCACAAGAACTAGAAGGAAAAAATGAACCATCAATGGTAACCAAGGTAAGTTTTATATAACATGTTCCAAAATGAGTTACAGAATTCTGCTAATCCGAGAGAGGACTGTAGAAGTCATAGACTTAAGAAAAGCATCCAGGAGAACTCCAAATGAGTTATAAAATCTACACTAGTTGAGAAAGGATTTTAGGAAAAATCACTAACTCTCCAGAATACATAATCTGAACTGATTTACAAAGAGGCAAAAATTTCCTATATACCAAAAGAGTGTCGGCCCCTGCCCTAGGGTTACAAAATAAGTCGGTGCCTGGACACGTCGGCCCTAGAAGCACTTGGAATGAAGTTAATGAGGCATTCAATGTGCATCCCCTACTCATGTCGGTGAAAGCTCACTCCTGGGCATGGCCTTCAGATATTTTACAATGACTGCATTAACTCGAATCCCTCATGTCCATCCTCAATACTTTATTAAAGCCACTTTGAATGCTCTTGAGCTTAGAGCAGATCCACATCGCTCATTCTGATTGGTTGAACAAATGCTTCATGGGGCGCCAGATGGTCAAAGGTCATTCAGATTGAATCGCACGTTAGTGAGACACTGACTGTGTCTCCCCGATGTGATCATGCCCTTCAGTGGTTATTGGCATAGATCACTACCGTCGGCAAGAGTTCATAGCGAGCCCAAAAGACATATCGACATTCATAGTGGTGGTCACCTAGACCATCGGCAAGACCTTTCGCATTCAGGAAGACCTCATGGCAAGCCCTCGTCATATACCGATGTGCTCCTCCGTCGGCAAGACACCCATGTGTCGGTGAGACCTTCTGTCGAAGGAAAAACACTATACCGAGACCCTTCATTGGTCGGTAGGATCTCATACCTTCACTGAGACATCACGGTGACTCAACTTTCCTTTGCCTCGAGCTCGCATCCTTTCGTTTCAGCAAGACTACCCTATAGTTGGGAAGACCTCATGTCGAATTCATTCTTCTTTGGCGAGACCACCTTCGATCGGTGAGACATTATACCGATTGAGCCTTTTGTCAGTGAGTGCAACTCCTTCGGCAAGACTTCGCCCTGTCAGCCAAACGTCAGACCGATGTCTAACTCTCTCAGCGAGGTCACTTCATCTCAGCAAGACCCTTCGAGCCGGCAAGAAATCACAACGAGCACATTCAATGTTTCCTGAGCTTGGATCATTCAGCGAAGTCAGAGTCGGGATGAGAATCAAAATGGGACCGGAGTCGGAATGGGGATGGAAGCAAACAAACAAAACCCGATGAAACCGAGATTGGGACCAAAACTGCCCTTGAAACTTTCTTCAAGTTTCAGGTTCAGATTCTGACCCTGTCCCACCCCCGACAAAACACAAAAGAAGATGAAGGAAAGAAAGAGAAGGAAGAAAGACGAATGGGAGAAAGCATCCCGACAAAAGACAAGGAACAAAGGAAAAAAAAGAACAAGACCGGCGGAACCAGGACTAGGACGGAACTAGAACCTGGAACTTCAGAAAAGTTTCAGAGTGCAGTTCCATTTCCAGTTTCAGGTCCACTGGAACAAAACCAAAAATGAGCAAGGCAAAACAAAAGAGGCGGAATCAGAACCGGGACCGGAACCAAACCCAAACCTGAAACTTTCCCAAAGTTTCAAGTTCGGATTTCATTCCAATCTCGCTCCCCGAACAATATACAAGGTACAAAGGAAAGAAAAACACAAGGAAGAACAAAGAGGAGGAGACATCTCTTGACCACCGGCAACAAAAAATCAAAGAAAAGAAAGGCGAAACTGAGATTGGGACCGAAACCAAGCAGGGGCGGAACTAGAACAGAAACTGGAATCGAAACTTCTTGAAAAGTTCCAAGTTCGGTTTCGGTCCAACTCCGCCTCTGACAGAACAAAAGAAAAAGGTCCAGAAACAAAAAAAACCCAGTGGAATCAGAACTGGGATGGGACCAGAACCTAGAACTTTCAGAAAAGTTCCAAGTTCAGTCTTGGTTCTGGTTCCACCCCCAACAGAACAAAGGGGAAAAGGGCACAAGGAAAACAAAATAGAAAGGGGGGAAACAAGGAAAAACATAAGATGAAAAAGACCCACCCAAAACTGAATACCTGCACTCTGGGCTCAACCCTTGTGGGAGCCACATTTAATCCACGTGCCAAATTATAAACATAACCTTTCCCCGCAACTGCACAAGAAGCAAACTAGCTAGAAAATATGTAACCTTGATGCACATGTTCCTCCATTTTTTCTTCGAGAACACTTGAAAGGATGAGTCACCCTGCCTGATTGAGCCCGTAGGTGAAAATTGGGTAACATGTAACCATACAAATCAAAGAAACTTCAAATTTTCTAGGAAATACATAAAAATAGGGGGTGTTTCAATTACTTCTCTTCTCAAAATAACATGCCAACCTCTCCCTTTGAGTTCAAAAGAATTTTTTAAAGGTTCTCTAACCACATTCAATAGTTACAACTAATTTTCAAATCCAAATGACCGTTGTGTTCCCCTCTTTACAACTTTTACATTTTCCATTGATAACTCTTCAACATTTTTTGCATTTTTTCTAATTTTCACACAATTGACCCCTAACTCACTCTAACCACCCCAAAAAATTAGAAGTGGTCTAACTACACCTTATTCAACCTAAGAACATGGCTTCAAACAATAAAAATACCATTTTACCCTCCTTGACAACTTTTTGTCTTAATTAACAACTTTTTGACATGATTTGCAACTTTTACATTTGTTGCCCAAAATGACTCAAATAACCACAAAACCCTATGAATGGCCTTATCATGGACTTATTACATTGAAATGACCCAAAAAACCTAATAACCTATCACTTGAACCAATTTACCTAAAATGACTTGGTTCTCCTACACCAAAATCCCTCAAAGTACTAACTTAAGACTTCCATGAACCAAATTTGCTCAATAACCTTGGTGCCCCTACACTAGTTTCATAAAATGCTTTGGTGTGTTCAATAAAATGCAATGTAATCAGTGTTATCAATATGTTTCATAAAATGCATTACTTACTTTTGTTCTATGTGTGTTTGTGAACATGTAGCATTCAATGTCATGTTGAGGAAATGACCAAAGCCTCTAACACCAAAAGAACATGCAATAAAAAATTCAAGGAGAAGAGAATCAAAAATTGCAGCTCGTGAAGCAAATGAATTGCAGCCCCATACAGCCAGAAATTCCCGTGAAATCTAAGAGAGATGTACAATTGGAAAAACAAAGGGCATGAATGAACAAAGTTCATGGAAGGACAAAAATAGATCCCCAAGTTGGAGGCACATCATCAACCATAGGTGAAGTTCAATGCACATCTCTAGTTGAAGACACACTAGCAACAACATGTGGTCTTCCAAGTACATCGAAAATCACATCTATAGTTGAAGACACACCATCAACAACATTATGTTTTGAAAGTACATCAGCAAACACACCTCTATATGAAGTCACTCCACAAATTACATCTCAAGATGGAGGTACAACATCATTTACATGTCAATCTTAAGGTATGTCATCAATTGCACCTCTGATTGAAGGTACGTGATCTATCCCCGATGTTGTTGACATTCCTAACGTTGACACAAATTTACATTTGAGAACTCCTCCTAGATTTTTGCATAGAAAACCTAGATTTTTTATTGATATTGATTCCAATGTTTTGAAATGGATGCCTGATAAGATTCCAAAACATACATGTCAAAGATATGCACAGAGGATATGGAGTTTATTTTTTGAGAAGCTAAGTGAGGGTGGAAGATGCCAACTATTTGTTGAAATGATGAGGCAACTCAAATTTAGGCCCACCATGAAGGCTCTTGGGATGAGATTCTTGAATGACTGAAGTGAAAATTCCATTGTAAAGAACTTGATGAGTGCATACGAGAGTGTGGGTTCTACCTCACGCACGAAGGATAGTTGTGCCACATGACATGTGATCACAACACTGTTAAGCAGTCAAAAAAGGAACAAGGTGAACCTTACAAAGACAAGTAAGTCTTTTAAAATAAGTAGATCATCTCTAATGAGAGCCAAAGGAAGGCGTGAAATATTGGAGGATCCAAATAGTAATGAGTTATGCGCATTCTCGGGTAGAGTGCCACAGAAAGATAAAAGAATTGATCAAGGCTTGAGATCTTTAATAGTAGATTATTGGAAGGATAACACAAGGACCTCTCCTAATCAAAGAGATGTTGTAAGAAGGAGAATTGGTAGTAAAATCCATGAGCCACATCCAAAGCATTATTTGGATACCACTCAAACCCAAATTTTTGCTGATTTTGTACAAAAGTTTCTTGATATTAAAATATGTCAAAGGTATTTTGACATGCTAAAGCCTTTTTATGTCAAAATAAATCACACATGCACTACTTGTTGTTATAGAGTACATATTGATTTTTATAACCATTATGATGTTTATCAATGTATATGTGTAGATATGCATACTGGCAATGTTTTGCAGGAATGTAACTTAAGGCCTCCACCTTAATCCTCAAGGGAATTATTATCTTCCATTTTATGTGAAAGAGAGGATGGTAAAAAATTTTACAACAAGTCATTTTTGGATGGCACATGTGATCATTTTGGTGGCACAAAATATTTTCCAATTTTCCAACACATGGCTAGTACACACACAATTAGAGACAGAATTGTCGAATTTGGAAAATACAAGACAATGGCCTATAGTCTAAAAGATGGGAAAGAAGCAAAAAAGTGTGAATTGGTCAATGATAAGATTCTAGTAGATTAGTTTATGGGAATTTTTCGTGATCAAGTGGTCTATGAGTATGCAAGGCATACACATAGAGCTCAATGGTTGGACTCACAGTTCAAGTTATTCAAGGACACATTTTCACTTCATAACATCATTTCAATTGTCAACTTCAAACAGAACTACACACTACATCCACAAAACGACGTGCAATCACAATACTACAACTCCATGTAGGTTGCTATATTTGAGCATATAGCATTCATCCATGAAAATGATAGTACGGATGATAACAACAAAGTATTGAGGGAGTATCACTTTTACATCAGTGATGATCACACACATTCTACCCAGTTTGTGCAAGGTTTCTTTCAGATGTTCTATGTTGATTTGGCTAGCAGGGTCATATCATTCAATTAGCATATCATATGGACAGATAACTGTACATCACAATTCAAGAATGCTAGAATGTTTTACTAGTTGAGTAGGATGCATAGGATCAGTGGTGTTCAACATATGTGGAACTTCTCAGAGGCTGGGCATGGAAAGGGGAAGCATGATGGAGCAAGTGCATGTATCAAAAGAGACCTAGCATGAGAAGAGTTAAAGTACAAAGACAGTGTAAGGTTGATAGATGTAAGATCAATTGTCGAGTGGTGCAATCATGCAATGGGTCCAGGTAGTCAAGGTAATTCTTTAGTTCATAGATTTTTTCATTTAGTAGATGATACTAACATTGAAAAATATGAAGATTGTTGTACACTAATAGGATCAAGCGATCTACACTCTTTTATAAGCTCAAATGTAGGTACATGGACTATCCATACATGGAAGATGGCATGATTTTATTTTGCATGTACACTTCAAGAATGGAATGATTGCGAGTCAACAAAGTGGGTTGATGAATGGTCTATAAGAAGTCTAACCCCACTTGACACTTATCAGCTCTCGATGGCTCTACAAATCACAGAGATGCAATCATCCGTTGAATTTGATCATGTATCAAACCTTGTAGAACCAGGTAGTGTATATTACTTACAGGTTTTATTTTGATGTTCATTAAATACATCTAAAAAGATGAACATATCAATGCAGGGCACGTTTATGTGGTGATTGCAAATGAATACAATGAAGAGGGTACAAATTATTACCTATGTCATTGTATTGAGGCCAAAAATAAATTGGAAGCCCCAGGTATAGATGGAGAAAACATAGAATATCCTACAAGTTCAGTGGTTGTTACTGGAACATGGCTTAGAAGGTACCCAGTTAAAAATGTTGCAGTTTGGTTGTTTGAGGACTTTGAAACGCATCGAAAGATTCTTCACTACTTGAAAATTGTCATCACCACCAACACTCATTTGATCAAATATAATGGAAAACCTACGAACAAGAACTTGTGGAAAGTGCATGAGTCTGACCATGAGGCAATACTTGACACAATAAAGAGTAGAGCAGACTCAGATGGTTCCCTAGACAGAGAGGCTACTACTCATGTGTTTCCAAGGGAGCAGAGGAAGTACATGTTTTGAAGAATTTTGGAATGCAAATAATTGGGCCACCTGAGGTGGATTAGAGAAAAGAAACTAGGAATCAACTCCTTTTGTTTCTTCTTGTACAATATATTTCATGATGTGGGTTGCAAATGGGAGGATTATTTCACTGCATGTATTGCTACAAATATTGAGAAATGGGAGGATTTTCAAAATTTTATTTCATCACTATTGTAATATTTGTTATTGACTTAGTGTATTTTTTATATACAAAAATTATGAGAAATTAATACATGTAAATGTGTATACTCCTTAATATATGCCTCAATTAAATGTGTATAGTATATTTAAAGTTAGTTGTAATGGTTTATGGTTTACATTTAAAGTCGTCATTGGAAGTTTAACTATTAGTTGGGTCAGTTTGATGGTTAGTTTTGGTTGTTGGAGGATAAATACAACCTCTTGGGTCGATGAGAAAAGTTGTTGATCATTTTTGAGGAAGAAAGCAATAAAAACTCTCACTTTTTTGTGTTGTTTTCTGAAAATTTGCTGCTCTCTTGCTATGAGCAGTTCTGTGCAGCTTGTCTTCAATCCAAATTACATCTAATTTGAATGATATATGTGTTACCTTAATTTTGGATTTGGATTGAAGTAATTTCATTGTGTTTTAAGAATTTTATTGCAATTTTACTCAAGGCGGGTCTGTACAGTCAAGATCAAGGTTTTGAAGGCATAAAATGAAATAATGACTCATTCCACCTATTTTAAACTATTGTGGCTCAATGGAATGGGTCCCAAATGGTAGTATTGGATGTAGGAATAATATTTAGGTGTAGGGAGTGAAGTTTGTGAAGTTTAAGAGGCTACCCTAGTTGAATTTCTTGAGATTTTACTTGAAAGGTGATGGCTACAAGTGGAGTTTTGCATAAAAGGTAGTGGTAAAAACTTGGAAAAGGCTTAATGATGTAGAGTAGGGAGGGAAATGGATTCTCAATCACAAAACAAAGAGATTTCAAACACCTTTTGTTTCTTCAAACCTTATTTTCACTATCTCACCTAGTGTTCCCTTGTAGGACTATAACTCAATTTCTTGATCATCACTTACATATTTTTGTCAAAACCAATAATCATCCATCATTTCAAACACCCTTTAATCCCTCACAAAACATATCTCAAGACACCATATGGTTACTTTGGACCAACTCCTCAATTCATGGCTTCTACGCTGTCCCACATTAGCCAATTAAGCAACATTTACAAAACAATTGTACTCTAAACTATCAACCAACCACAAACACCTATGGATAGTCCTTTTTCTGCTTATAAATCCTCAAAATCCACCATTTTTAATCAAAGAAGTTCCCTCTAACACCATTAACCATAAAACCCTCAATTTTGCTTGTTTTAGGGAGGGTTTATTGAAAGTCCTACTCCCACAACTTATCTCACCTTGCCAAAGCATCAAATATGCCTCAAATGACCTGCACAAGCTTAAAATGCCTTCAAAATATGCTACCCCAAGGGTTTACTACAATTACCCACCTTAAACCATCAAATTTCATCAAAAAATCACAAATTGGACAACTAGGGCATCACGCCCACACTCACAAATGATCTCCCCTACTCCAAACCTCAACACCTACACCTAGCTTCATCCTAATGGACTCATTCCACCGAGCCACAGTGACTTTTTTCCTTCCTAGTTTGAATTTTTATAACTTTTCAACATTGCACTTTTGCAATTTCACATCATTTTGACAAATGTGCAACATGAACTCCTAAATGACCCCAAAACCAACAAAAATGACTTATTACATTATAAATTCGTCTAATATGACTTTATTGAATGACAAACAAGACTCTAACACCTAAACACCAACTTTAGACTCAACTTAACCAAATTTGCACAATAACCTTGGTGCCCCTGCACCACTTAGCCTATAAAAGGAAGCTCATCACCTCCTTTTTTAACATGCACAAGAGCTATCATACTTACATGCTGCTTAAATTTTATATCAATTATCCAAAAGCGTTCCCTTGTATTTGCATCATCATCATCATAGCAATAGCATTATCATTATGATTGCATTCTCATTAGCATAGAATAGCAATCTCCTTAGCATTATAGTTGTAGCTACTTCATTGTAGAATCATATCCTCATCTCCATCATACCATCATGAATAGCTTCATCAATCTCATATCCATAGCTTGCATTGTAGAAACAATTCACATTATGGTGTAGGGCACCATAGGTTTCATGATGTAAAAGAAGGTTAGATGTTAATATTTCTTTGGTTTTGTGTTAATATGATGTAGTAAGGTCTTTTAAGACCACTTGTCATGTTTTTGAGTCACTTGGTAATAAGTTGTGAAAAGTTGTCATTTTGCAAAAAAAGTTGCAAAAACTTGCTATGCAATGTTGCATTTTTTATGTAAAGAGAATTTGAACTCGTGTGACCAAAATAACTATTCCAACGTGTACAAGTGGGTACGTTTACACTAGGAATGGTCCTCTTTCACACCCAAACACTTCGAATCGCTCTAAGCTACATTCAACCGGTTGAATCCCTTAAGAGTTTGAAATGCAAAATAGTTTCAAACTTCAACATGTTACTGGGACACCATGACACTTAGAAACTTTTCATATAAGCCTATGATATCATGTTGGGCCCCTCTACAATAACCTCTCTTCGTTTTCGTGATCTCAGAGGTGTTTTCCCATGGTGGCGAGTTTTTGCTTGGGGAAAAAGTTGTCAAATGCAAGTAGTGCAAAGTTGCAAAATAGTGTAACTTTTGTTCTGCAACTCGTATGACCAAAAGAACTATTCCAATGCATCTAATTTGGTACTCTTATGCTAGGAATGGTCCTCCTTCGCACCCAAACACGTCGAATTGCTCTAAGCTATATTCAACCAGTTGAATCCCTTAAGAGTCTGAAGTGCAAAATGGTTGTAAACTTTTGCATGCCATTACCTAGACAATGTGATGCTTAGAAATTTCTATTTTGAGCCTATGCGATTGTGGTGGGCCCCTCTACAATAACCTCACGTGGTTTTCACTATCTCACAAGTGTTTTCCCATGGTGGCAAGTGTTTGTTTGGGGAAAAAGTTGTCAAATGCAAGTAGTGCAAAGTTGCAAAGTGGTGCAACTTTCGTTCTACAACTCATGTAACCAAACTAACTATTCCAACACATTCAAGTGGGTACATTTACTCTAGGCATGATCCTCTTTCACTATCTCAGAGGCGTTTTCCTGTGGTGGTGAGTTTTCGCTTGGAAAAAAAGTTGTCAAGTAGTGCAAAGTTGCAAAGTGGTACAACTTTCATTTTGCATCTCGTGTAACCAAACTAACTATTCCAATGCATCTGAGTGGGTATTTTTATGTTAGGAATGGTCTTCTTTCACACCCAAACGTGTCGAATCACTCTGAGCTACGTTCAACCGGCTGAATCCCTTAAGAGTCTGAAGTAAAAAATAGCTACAAACTTTAGCATGTCATTACTCAGACAGTGTTATGCTTAGAAACTTCTTGTCTGAGTATATGGGATCATGTTGTGCCCCTCTACAATAATCTCTCTAGGTTTTTGCTATCTCAAAGGCGTTTTCCCATGGTGGCAAGTTTTCACTTGGGGAAAAAGTTGTTAAATACAAGTAATGCAAAGTTCCAAAGTGGTGCAACTTTTGTTCTGCAACTTGTGTGACAAAACTAACTATTCCAACACATCTGAGTGGGTATGTTTATGCTATGAATGGTCCTCTTTTTCACCCAAACACTTCAAATCACTTTGACCTACGTTCAACTGGCTGAATCCCTTAAGAGTTTGAAGTGCAAAATGGTTACAAACTTCAGCATGCCATTACTCAGACACTGTGACACCTAAAAAAAAATTGTTTAATCCTATGGGATTGCATTGGGCCCCTCTACAATAACCTCTCTCAGTTTTTACTATCTCGGAGGCATTTTCCCGTGGTGGTGAGTTTTCGCTTGGGGAAAAAGTTTCCAAATGCAAGTACTGCAAAGTTACAAAGTGGTGCAACTTTTGTTTTGCAACTCATGTAACCAAACAAACTATTCCAATGCATCCGAGTGGGTACATTTACGCTAGGCATGGTCCTTTTTTGCACCCAAACACGTCGAATCGCTCTGAGCCACGTTCAACCGGTTGAATCCCTTAAGAGTCTGAAGTGCAAAATGGTTGCAAACTTCAGCATGCCATTACTCAGACACTGTGACACTTGTAAAATTCTTGTCTAAGCCTATTGGACCATGTTGGGCCCCTCTATAATAAACTTCTCTCAATTTTTTCTATCTTGGAAGTGTTTTCCCGTGGTGGTGAGTTTTTGCTTGGGGAAAAAGTTGTCAAATACAAGTAGTGCAAAGTTGCAAAGTCCCTATTCTACAAAAAAAAATGGAGTTTAAGCCCTGATGATGTTGTATTGACAGTACAAACTAGTAAATAAAAAAAACATTTTAATTGCAAAACAAAGTACTTTTATTCAAAACTTCTTCAAAAATACAAACTCTCTGATATTTTGCATGCCTTCACAAGGCTCTTAAAAAGGTTTTTACAAAATATTTCTTGACTGCCCCCTTAGTTACTAAGACTTTACAACTTCATGACTCTTCAACTTCCTAATTTTTTACAACTTGCAATTTTGCAAATTTTGCATCTTTTGCAACAAACACAACTTTTTGCAATTTATCCTCCTAGAAACCTAAAGATGACTTAAATACATTTAAAACTACCTTATCATTACCTTTTTACATGTATTCCATGGTGAAGAATCAAACTTTACATAATTTCCTATTGGAGGCATAAAATACACAAGGTGATCCTGCACCACATTTTTTCAACCAATTCACTACCTTGTCTATGCTACTACTTACTATTATGCTTTGATATATTTTTTGCAAGCATCCATCACTTTTCTTAAAATAATTTGTGTAGGATCTTAGCCATAGTAGCAAGACAGTGAACTGTTTGATAAAATTCTTTGGTAGACATGTATGAAAAATGTGGTAGCATAGAAAAGGTAGTAAACTATTTGAAAAAATGCCTCAAAGAAATGTGGTCTCATGGTGATGGAATTCCATGGAAATCTAGGGAATTTGCTTGTCATGGCATTCCATCACCATGAGACAACATTTCTTTGAGGCATTTTTTCAAATAGTTCTCTACCTTGTCTATGTTATTGCTTACTATTACCCTTTGATGGATTTTTTCCAAGCATCCATAGCTTGTTTGAAAGCACCTATTTTAGACTTTTAGCCATAGCAGAAAGGCAGTGAATTGATTGATAAAATGCTTTGGTAGACATGTATGAAAAATGTGGTAGCATAGACAAGGTAGTGAACTATTTGAAAAAAAAGCCTCAAAGAAATATTGTCTCCTTGTGATGGAATGTCATGACAAGCACATTGAGACCACATTTTTTGAAGCATTTTTTTTTAACAATTCACTGCCTTTTCTATGCTATTTCTTATTATTATGCTTTGATAGATTTTTTCCAAGCATCCATAGCTTTTTTGGAAGCACCTATTTTAGGATTTTAGCCATAGCAGCAAGGCAGTGAACTGTTTGATGAAATTCTTTGGTAAACATGTACGAAAAATGTGGTAGCATAGACAAGGTAGTGAATTGTTTGAAAAAAATGCCTCAAAGAAATGTGGTCTCATGGTGATGGAATGGAATGAAAATCCATAGCAATTTGCATGTCATGGCATTCCATCACCATGAGACCACATTTCTTTGAGGCATTTTTTTCAAGCAGTTCACTACCTTGTCTATAGTATTGCTTGCTATTATGCTTTTGATAGAATTTTTCCAAGCATCCATAGCTTGTTCGAAAGAACTTGTTTTAGGATTTTACCCATAGCAACAAGGTAGTGAACTATTTGAAAAAATGCTTTGGTAGACATGTATGAAAAATGTGGTAACATAGACAAGGCAGTGAACTATTTGAAAAAATATGTCAAAGAAATCTGGTCTCATAGAATGCCATGATAAGAAAATGCAATTGGCAGTTGTTCCTACTTATTAGATATGCAATGTGAAGTAATTGCATAATTTCCTAGGTTGACTTTGTAAAAACTATATTGTAATTGAAATTTTGTCATCTATCAGCATCTAGTTATTAGTTATGTAGTGTGAAGTAACATGCTTTGACTTTGAAATATGTGCAATGCAATGAAATCAATGATATGAATATAAACTACAAAAAAATATTTTTTACAATTCATTAGTTAAAATCTTTATTTTATTTTCTCTCTATATCTCTATATGCTATGGAAATACCTTTCAATTTCAAAAAAAAATAGTTTTTATCTCTTTTTCTACAATTTTTTATGTTTTTCTAAATATGATTTTTTCCCGAATTTTTCAAAAACTCTTATACTTTTGGTTTGTCATTTTTTCCCCAAAAAAATTTTGCTTCTATGCATTGGAAGCATGAAGAATACATGTGAATACACACAATATACGTGAAGTATACATGTGAATAAGTGAGGCACAAGTAATTGAAGCATTCCAAAGGATACAAACCACTAGGAATGGAGCTTATTGAGCAATCGACAGTAATTAATTAAGCATTAATGTAAACAAAATCTATTCCTACAATATTCAAGCATACGATTTACACAATACGCATGAAACATCATTCAAGAATGGCAGTAGCAAAATAAGATTTTTTTTAATCAAAAAGTCGTAAGGCTATACAATGATATATATTGATAAAAGTATATACAATATATCCAAAAAATCCATATAGGCTTAGTAAAAAGGAGCCATATGGACATAAAATGTCATGTATATATCAATAGTACAAAACATATGTTCCAAAATGCCACATAAGCATACAAAAAATGACCCTAATATAGTCATTTCCCTCTAGGGGAAGGAAATAGATCCCATACTGCCTTCAAATTTTGGCTAGATGGAGTGACTGTTGGTTCTCTGGTCTTCCGAACATTCTCACTAGTCCTCCTCTCTTCACTTTGGACCTTCAATTGATAAAATAAAATGTAAAGATGTTAATACATAGAAATTGAATTGTGGAATGACATATAACAAAATATAATCACTTACCGCATACATATAGTCATCATGCACATTTACATCATTACCACGTCCATGATCTAGAATGAAAACCACCTGTAGCAACCATCAAGATAGAAATTAAACTACACAAAATTATCATGAAAATTTTCTATAATAGACCATAGAAGAGCAAATATAATGTCAAATCGACTAATCTGTTGCATACCTCTCTCAATGGATCAGAACTGGCTATTGTTGCAGCAACTCCTTGGTCCATCGTGCCACCAACATCACTAGGGTTGTCTGATGTCAACATCTACAAATGGTAAATGTAAGAGTAAATGGTAGGGTGTGTGAATGGGGGAAAATACTTGTTAGAAAATGAGCAGCAAACAAAAGAGTGCAAATAAAAACTATAAACACCCTACAGCTCAAGATTGGCCTAGTTGGATTCAAAAATAAATAAAAACAACAAATAGAGTGGATTCACCTTGTCTTGAATCGATCCTTTGGTTGGCCCTTCGATCTTTGATGTTGTATGTTCCTTTGGTGGCAAAAGATGCAAGCTATGAGATGAGATGAGGATGGAAAATAAGTAAAAATGAATACAAGTATGAGAATTTGGCTAAGTATGGCTCAAGAGAAAATTTTGCAAGAGTTTGGCTATCATAAAATGATCTCCCCTAAAATGAGATAAAAGAGGGGGTATTTATAGAGAATTTTGAATTCTCTAGAGAAATAGACAGTTGATATTGAGCCACCAGGATCAAGCTGTAGGGCTAATGTGAGTTGACAACTCACAAGCCCTCACATCTTGACATGTGGCATGTGAAGTGGCTTGAGAAAGATGATGTGTACATGAGTTGGAAGGAGAGTACATGACATGGAGGTACTACATAGTACCTTGAGATTTGGACAAGATCTCATAAAGGAGGTCCTTGTCCCCATGTGGGTGAAAGGACATATGAGGAATTAAAAATTCCTCAAATATCCACATGGGAATGAGATAAAGAATTTAAATTTTTTTGGAATGCATTAGGGGATTAAATGTGAATTAATTAAAAATTCACATGGGAAAGAGGTGTCTTCTCCAAAAGGAAAAAGCATTTAATAGGATTGACTTAGGACACATGACATGGAGATTAGGTTGACCTAATTAAGTGATTAAGGTTGTGCAAGTACTTGATTAGACAAATTAATGACATATTAAAGGCAAGTGGGAGATTAGGAAGAGTCACATGTGACTTGATGTGACAAATCAAAGATCACATGGGGAAGAGAAAAAAGAATTTAATATTCCTTGGAAGGATAAAAGGAATTAAAAATTCTTTGAGAGGTTGATTAGGCTAGTTAGTGAAGGATTAGAGGAGGGTTAGGTGGCTAAGAGAGATTAGAGGCCAATTTGCAAAAGTTGGAGGATGTGACACATCCTAATCAAGGATTAGGCATGTGCACATCCTAATGATGAGATTAGAAGATGGATTAGGATTAGATAAAAATGATGGAGGATGTGACATATGAGGAATTAAATAAATGTCATATTTATTTAATTTATTTGATGAAAGCGGGAAGGTATTTAAATTATTTAACTAGATACCTTAGGGATTTGGCAGAATTAAGGATATTAATTAAATAATAGCGAACTATTAAATATTAATGGGATAGGATTAGGAAGGAATAAAGGAACAAAAAGTGAATTAGGAGAAGATAATTTGACACGGTCAAGGAATACAAATACAATGTGTTTCTCATCAATTTTTTAGATTTGTATACGTAAAATTATGAAAAACTAGCTAACATTGTTTTACAACACCATTAATGAATAAAGGCTACCTGAGTGTAAGTAGTTTGAGGAAATGAATTGTGAGGTGTGGAGGTCGAAGGTCCACCAAGAAACTATTTGAAATCCAAAGCATGTTATGAGACAAACATTCAAATATAGCATTCAACTGTTCAAATGCAATAATAATATCTTTAATACTAGTTGCATACCTGTGGACTCAACGTCGAGAACGAATAAGGGTCTGTAGGAATGGGGCACATCTCATGAACACTTTCACCCTAAAATTTCATCTTATCGAAATTCTACTAATTTACTTATTCTTAAATTTCAAAATATGATTTAATAAACATTAAATGAACTTGTTGAATTTTACCTAAGTGTCAATGTCAAATGTATCATTCAGAAAATCATTTGTGAAAGCCATCACCTCTGCAACCGATGTAGGTTGTGTAGTTGCATCTTGAGCACTCTGATAATCATACGTGCAAACTGCACCACAAGTGCCACAATGGTGGGGTGGAGCTTGGGGCCTACATGTCTCCTCCACACCAGGCTCTACTAGAGGCCTTGCACACTATAAAATGGTCTGAGTGAGTGAGCCAATCGACACAAGTGTGTCCATCTCTACACTATCCTTAACAATGGAAGGAATGATGACATGCTCCACCATGGGTTTGGCCAAGGGTCTCGGTGCCAACTGTGGATTATGTCATGCAATAGATCTATCATGTGTTGATCCCCCACCTCTACCTTGAAAGTCTAAGATGTCAAAATAATTTGGCGTGTCTTATTGAGGACAAACTCACAATAGAGTTTCCTCATAAAGTATTGTGGTATCTCATGGTTATTGCATGGAGTTTGGTCAAATACCATCCATCACCGCTCCCAAAACTTATTTTTAATTAACTCATGGTGGCACCAATGGATGGGGAACCTCTTGCATGCATGAGACAACTTGGTGCATTGGTTTTCGAGTCTGTAAATAGGGCACACAAGTCGGCTTTGTGATTTTTTTGTTTTTTAACATCTGCATATGACAAATCACTAACATTTAATACTGTCTCATCTCATGCCTCTTATTTCACCAAAATTTATTTTCTCGCTCATTTATCCTACATGAGATACAATTGACTTCAACGATTCAGCAATCCCTCTCCTATAAGGGTGGGTTTCAGCATGCTCGGTTAATCTTCCAATTTATTGTTCAATGTCTTTTTTATTGTTTTCAATTTGATTTAGAATATTTTCTTGTGTTCCTTGAGGATTCCTATGAATTGATGGAGGGGTTTCAGGTTGTTCTTGTATAGGAAGCGCTTCTTGAGGGGGTGACTGTGAATTCTCAATGTTTCGAGGTGGAGATTCATTCCCTGAGAATTAGAACAAAATTTTATTATAAAAACCTATTTCAATCTGCATTCTAAATCAAATTCGAAATAAATAGAATAAAAATACATACCTCTTTGCAATATTCAACATCTCTGATGTGTTGGCGGCATCCTCGTGAAAATTAGCAAGCTAAGAGTACAAAAAATGGTTGAGATTTGGCGAGCACGAGTTGCATAGCTCAAATCCTCCAAGCCAAGTCGTGGGTCAAAATGAAAATGCAGGCTTCAAATGCATTTTTTCCTTTTAACTTGCTTTTTAATTTAGCGTGCGCCATATTTGGCGCTCGCTAAATTTGGCACGCACCAAATGCTCAATTTCGAGTTTTTTTTCTAAATTTTTTTAGTTTGGCACCAAAATTGTCACAGATTGGTGCACTTACCCGTTAGGGAAAGGTTAGGGTTATGATTATGGGCTATGATTTAAGGATATGTTTATAGTTGCAGTTATAGTTAGTGTTATGATTATGGTTAGGTTTAGGGATAGGCTTATGATTAGGATTATGATTTAGGAATTATTGTTAGGGTTAGGGTTAGGGTTAGCAATAGGTTAAATTTATGATATTATGGTTAGGTGAAATTTATGATTTTTTACAGTTTACTATTTAGGTAAGGATTAGGGATAATCACAATTTCTCCTATAATGACAAAAAAAATTAATTAAGCTGCCTTTTCAGTTGTTGGTGAAAGCCGACAAATCTTGAGATGTATGTTTGATACTTGTCAGATGCATGTTCAATGCTTGTGAGATTTTGAGATCCTCTGTATTTATAATTGAAATATAGGGTGCATGTATATTGCTTTATGTTTTTATTTTATGTTTTTTCTTTATTATTTTTTATTTTTTATAGTTATGCATTATTTTTATTATTTATTCTTTTATTTTTTATAGTTATTGATTGTTTTATTGTTTTATTCTAAAATCAATAGTTGTCTTTTTTATAATTTTGATATATAGATTTTATTAAAATAATTTTAATTTTAAATGTAGTTATCTATTGTTTTATTCTAAAATCAATAGTTCCATTTTTTTAGTAATTTTAAAATATAGCTTTTACTAAAATCATTTGAAATGTATTTTGATTTTTCCCAAAATAATTAATGTTTTATGATTATTATTTATATACACTATAAGTTATTAAATATAAATATTATATAACTTTTTACATATATTATTTTCGTCACATGGGGACGCGTCCCCTGTCCCAAAATTTACTATCCTTTTCCCCAAGATGGGGGTACGTAAAGGGAACATCCCCTTGCCATCCCCAAAATAGGCCAGAGAGCAAGAAATGATAGGAAACATCCTTGACCATTTGGGGATGACTCCTCGTCCCTGGTATGGTTGGGGGATGTAGGAAATGTCCCTCATCGTACCAGGGATGACTAGTCGTCCCCTGTGGACAAGGAACCTCCAACATTAATAAAACATAAAAAACTCAAGTTTTTTAAAATTTATTTTTACTATTTAGGGATGTAGGGGGCCCACAATGACTCCCAAACCTAATATAAACCCTAAAATACCAAAAGAAGTTAAAACAAATTGAAAACATAAACTCACCCTATGCTTTGCTCTTTTATTTTCTCAGTTTGTGCTAGAATTGTTGTGAGAGTTTGCTTGTTGGAGAAGATATTGGCATGATATAGAGGAGAGATTCATATATATATATATATATATATATATATATATATATATATATATATATATATCATTGTCCTCTACCATCCCTTAAAAATGCCCCCTAGGAAACTTCCAGAAATGCATCCGCTATTGTCCCCTCGTCCTCATCCCCGAAACACCATGGAACATAGTATATTATTAATTAGAATATGAAATATATTATAAGTTTAATATTTATCTATATTTACTTTTTAATTAATAATTTCTATTATTTTTCAAACTATTTTTTTATTATTTATTTTTATTTTAGATTATTAAATATAATTTTCTAGAATATTCTTAATTTAATATTATGAAATAAAATTACATTTTATATATTTAACTATTTTTAGCTTAATATTATAATATTTAGATATTATATATTTAATATTTATATACACTATGCATTATTAAATGTAAATATAATTTAACTTTTTACATACACTATTAATTAAATATATTATAAGTTTAATATTTATCTCTATTTATTTTTTAAATATCTATTATATTTATTAAAAATGATTAAAATATTATATATTATAATCTTAATATTTATTATGTTTATTTTTAATATATATATTATATTTATTGAAAATTATATTCAATTTATATTTATTATTACATATTATATGAAATATGATGTATATTATTAAATATAAATATTAAATACATACAATCCATTTTCCTCCCACCCTATCTCTATCTCTCTACCTCTACCCCCTCTCTACTACTTTTCTCTATCACCTCCTGCATCTCTCACTCTTGCTCCCTCTATTTATTCCTCTCTCTACCTCTCTCTCTATATCACTTCCTATATCTTTATCTTTCTATCTCTCCATTTCCTCTTCTCTCTTCATCTCCCTCTTTCTATCTCTATCTCTCCCTCTTCCACTTTCTCTCTCCTATTGCTCCCTCTCTATATGTTCATCTATCTTTTTCACACTGCTTCTATATTTTCCAAGTTATATCTATCTTTATCCCTATCTCTCCCTCTCTACTTATCACTCCCTCTTTCTATTTCTCTCTACTTCTCTCTCTCATCTCTCTATTTCTTTGCCCCCTCTCCCTCCCTCTCTATCTATTTATAAACATATATCTCCCTCTCTATATCTCTCCACATATCTCTCTCTCATATACACACACTCCCTCTTTCTCCTTCCCTACCTCTATCTCTATCTCTCTATCATTTTTCCTATCTATATCCCTCTCTATTACTTATCTCTATCACCTTCTTTCTCTCTCACTCTTGTCCCCTCTATCTCTATCCCCCTATCTCTCCCTCCCCCTCTCTAACTATATCTCATTATTTCTACCTCTATCTATTTCTCTCTCTCTCAATCCTCTTTATCTCTTTCTATCTATATCTCTCTACATCAATCTTCTTATCTCTCTCCTTATACATTTATATCATTTCCCTCTCTCCCCCTTCTCTCTCTATCTTATTCACTCAATCTCTCCCTCTGTCTCTTCCCCTCTATATCTTTATCTTTATTTATTGCTTGATCTCCCTCTTGAACTCATCTCTCTATCTCTTTTTATCCATATCCTTCTCTATGTATATCTCCCTATCTCTTTAACTATTTTCCTATCCCTCTCTATCTCTCTATAGCACCCTCTATCTATCTCTCCCTCTCCCTCTCTCCCCCTCTTCTTCTCTCTTCCTCTCTACATATATCTCCCTCTTCCCCACCTTCTCTCTCTCCCTCCTCTACCTATCTCTCTCCCTTTCTCTCCTTCCCTCTGTCTATCTCTCCCCCTCTCTTGCTCCCTCCCTATTCCCATATCTATCTTTATATCTCAAATTCTCTATCCTTTTATCTTCCAATATATCTCTATATCTATTTCTTTCTCTTCCCATTTATCTATCTCTCCCTCTTTCTCTCTCTATCTACCCCTATTTTTATCTCCCTCTCCATCTCTATTTTTCTTTCTCTATGTCTCCTATTTTTATATCTCTTTATCTATCTCCCTCTCCCCCTCTCTCTATATCTCCTTATATCTCTATCTTTGTATCACTCTATCTTGCCATATATCTCTCTCCATCTCTCCCTCTTCCTCTTCATCTTTATCTCTTCCTCTCTATCTATCCCTCTCTATCTCTCCCCCTCTATCTCTATCTCCCTATCTCTATCTATATTTATTTCTCCATCTCTATCTCTTTATATCTCTATCTATTTGTCTCCCTCTTCCTCTCTTGTTCTGTATTCATCTATACCTCTTAGAACTATTTGTCTCACTCTTCCTCTCTCAATCTATATTCATCTCTAC